>OVAN01012761.1:0-13426 GCA_900406275.1 Anastatica hierochuntica | reverse complement strand
ACCGAGTTTGAATAAGTTCAGCTATTTCGTTCACTGAAATTCCAGCCAATATAACAAAAAAAATTATAAATCTATAAAGTAATAGATAGGAATACAACCTAAAATTGAGTTTTTTTATTTAGTTCAATTATTTTGTATCCAAAATACCCCGCAATTCCTGAAAAGACCATAAAATAATCAGAACAGAACTCGATTCAAACCGAAAACTGAAATACCTCGAAAATTTATGTCCATAAATACGAGTTATATTTAGATTTGAAATAACAGAAATACCCAAAATTATAATTATTAATATCAAGTATTATATACTTTTAGGGTATTTATGGTCATTCATACACTTTTGAATATTTTTGAGTATTTTTAGTTATAGTGGACAAAAATCTATGATCCAAAAACTTGGATGCTCCGACATAATTTAACAAAAAATTAACTTTGTTACGATTAAGGTATGAATTAGCACAAAATCAATAGTTTGGGTATGAAATTTAAAATTCTCACTACATCAAATATGTTTTAGCACAAACAACATAAAATTCAAAACAATGACGGTTCATACGTGGCAGCCATGTATGCATAATTTGACGGACATTTAACACCTTTAGGAATATCTGTTAACTATTTGATTTAGAAACGCATATATTTGTAAATAAGGTAGTTACTAAAATATCAAATTTAAACCAGAAAATAAAGATTATGTTTCAAGTTATATTGGTATTATTAGTCCTATGCATATTAGTCCTTGGAGTCGGGCGGTTCGGATATTTCGGGTTTTGGACATTTCGGTTATTAAGTTGGAATCCGTTTGAATATTTCTTGAGTTATGTTCGGTTCAAGCTCGGGTTTGAATATTTCGGATGTCTTCGTTAGAAATCGAAAAGTACCCGATACTTGTTCGGATATTTTCGATTCTAGTAGTTTGTTTACTTTAAATATCGAAATTATCCGAAATACTTAAAATACCAAAAATACTAGAATAAAATATTGAAAAGTATCTAGAAATATACAAAACTAGATTTTTGTCCTGCGTCAAACGCGGAATTATATAGTTTTTCGTAAAATTAAATATCTATAGGTGTTTTTAATAGAATGATAAATTATATATAGTACACGTCTAACATTTTGAAAGGTTTTAAACAAAAATCATATATTAATATACAAATGTACGATTATGTGTAATATAAAAATAGACCTGGACATGTTTTAAATACAAAAATAGAGACAAACCAACATATATTTTAAAGATATTTAATGTGTTATGCATGAGTTTACGAAAATCGGGCTANGGGTTTACGAAATCGGGCTGTAACAATTTTTTAAACTGTTTACAAAATCTTTTTAAATAAAGCAATATCATTTTTATCCATTAAATGTTTTTAAGTTTTATCATTTTAATATATTTTCAAAATTAAATTAAAAAGCGATCGAGAAACAAACACTGAACAATTCGATTCCGATTCATTTTATTCCAAAAAATCAAAGTTATAAGTTTTTATGATATATGTTCAAGCCAACCATAGTATAAACTTTTTAAAAATAAATATTAACCATAAATATATATATATTAAATAAGATAATTGTAAGCAATTTAAATGTATGATTTAAATTACATCAATTCAAATGATTAATCATTATAGTGTTATACTGTAAATAAAACTCTTGTAATACTATTTTATATAGTATTTCATATATTGAAACATCATATTATAATTGGATGAATTTTGTAACATAAGCATACTACTTACATTTAAAAATTAACAATAACTATAGAAATTTTCATTGTGGCATATTAAATTAATTGAAATGTTTTGATTGGTAGACTTTTATTATGTGGCCCTTAAATTACTCTTTGATCGACACATCATCATTTTTGCACTCACTTTCTCTCTCTGTCTCCTCAATTAATATATAAGATTACTGGAAGCACCTGAAATTCTTTAAAAAATAGATAATAGTTTAGAAATGAAAATTATAATTGATTATTTACAGTATATATAAAATATAAACAATATTTGGATATATAACTATTTTTCGAATATATCAAGTGCTAGTTCGGTTCCTCGTTCGATTCGGGTTCGCATTCGGTTCCAGTTATTTCAGTTACTGAGATTAAAATCCATTCAAATATTTTAAATGTTCAGGTTCAGATTCGAGTTGGATCTACTTTTACGGTTGAGATTTGGTTCGGATATTATGCCCAAGCCTAGGTATTATGTACCTAAACGATGAAATTGTATCCCAAAGCCCATATAAAGGCCCATTTACGAAAATTAAAGTTTTGTCTTCTAATCTTGAGTTTAGGGTTTTTCTCAAAGAGTATCATCATCTCTATAGTTTTAAAGCAGCATCTTCTACTACATCTCCGCCTCTCTCCTCCTCCTCCTCCTCCTCCTCCTTAACTCCCTAAAGCAGCTAGCATTAACAATGGCGGTTACTTTTTCAGATCTGCACACAGAACAGGGTGTTAAAGCCGTGGAGGAGCACCTCGCCGGAAAAACCTACATCTCCGGGTAAGTTTTCTCACTTTCTCTTCTCTTGCGATTGCGACCATATCCTCAGATTGTGAGTTTGATTTTGCAGAGATCAGCTCTCAATCGACGATGTGAAGGTTTACGCCGCCGTTTCGGAAAAACCAGGTGATGCTTTCCCTAACGCTAGCAAGTGGTTCGATTCCGTAGCTTCATCTCTCGCTAAGAGGTTCGTGCGTCTAGATTGAGAATTTTGTAATGGATCCATTGAGATTTGGGAGACATAGATGATGATGAGTTTTGATTGTTGCAGTTTCCCGGGAAAAGCCGTCGGAGTTAAAATCGGTGGCTCTGCGGCTGCTCCAGCTCAAGCAGAGGTAACTTTTGCTGAATGCTTGAATGTTGATCGAAATCTTAAACTTGTGTGCTCTGTTGCCATCAATTATGTTTCATTAGATCACTAAGTTTGGATTAACTTGAAGGTGATTATGATTCTGTGTTGAGCAATGCATTGATTGAGTAGACGATTAAGAGTTTGATTTGGAATCGGTTTCTGCAGGCACCTGCAGCTGCCGCGGCTGTCGAAGATGATGATGACGACATTGATCTGTTTGGTGATGAGACCGAGGAGGAAAAGAAAGCCGCAGAGGCTAGAGAGGCTGCTAAGAAGGACAACAAGAAGCCTAAAGAGAGTAAGTCTCTCCATTTGTTTGTACTTGATCGGATCTGACAGTGTAGTAACATTAGTTTTAGTCGGAACTGATGCAATCATTCTGGGAATGATTGGCTGCATTTTGATATCTTTTGTTGATTTGGTATGAGTTCTTATGCTCTTTCAAATTTTGAACTTTTTGTAAGGTGGAAAGTCCTCTGTGCTCATGGATGTTAAGCCATGGGATGATGAGACCGACATGAAGAAACTAGAGGAGTGTGTCCGCAGTGTTGAGATGCCCGGTCTTTTCTGGGGAGCTTGTAAGTCTTACAATTTCGATCCGCCTAGACTTCAAAATCATCTTTGAATTATTAGTTTAGGTTTGTTTTCTAATCAAGTTTTTATTCTGTACAATTTCCTGCAGCCAAACTTGTAGCAGTTGGTTATGGGATCAAGAAACTCACGATCATGTTCACGATTGTCGATGACCTTGTGTCCCCTGACAACCTCATTGAAGACTATCTTACCTGTGAGCCTAACAATGAGTACATCCAGAGTTGTGACATTGTCGCATTCAACAAGATTTAGAGACTTTTCAAAACCTCTTCCTTATCAAGATTTTCGAAGTTTCGTTGTTATCTTTCTTGTTGTTTCGGTGAGATGTTTCTTTTCCATATATGTTAGACCTCTTTTATGTTACAATAAAAAGTTCTAACTACCAATGATACTTATTGTTCCTTTTGCATTGATTCTACTTTTATGTTTCTGGTAAGTCCAGAATATACCGCTGATAGTTTTCCTCCTGGAACTAGTTGTGGTAAATATATTTCTGTTTTGTTGTTGAGACTGAGTACCATCTGACTCGAGACATTGTAGGATTCTGACAGTGCGAGGACTGCAAAGGAGAAACCATAGTTGGGTTTGATTCAGGTTTCCCAATCGTAGACGATAGATCATTTTTCTAGTCATGTGGGCGTTCGACTATTCGGTTCTAACTCGAATCTTTGGTTCTTTGAATATTTAGGCGTAGGATCCTTAAGAGTATTTTCTTTTTGGTTTGCTTCGACATTTGAATTAATCGAAAATAAAACAAAAAAACTTAAATAAAATTTGGTTTAGTTGGGTAAAAGTAGTTTAATTTTGGTAAGTATATTAAAATATTGTTATTTTGGATACTTTAATTCTTTTGATTATAATTATAATATATGTTTTATAATTTTTTGTTTTCGGATATTGGTTTGGTTCTGATTTTTTTTGCTTTAAGAAATTAGAATCCGTTCGGATATTTAGCATTTTCGGTTCGGTTGTTCGATTCTCGGTTCTTTTATACCCTTAGTCGAGTTTATTTCCGCTCTTCTCTGAAACATCATTCAAAATGATGCATGTAAATTGTTTTAGTTTAGTTGTGTTTTCTAATTTCCCGTGTTTGGTGCACCGGCTATTGGCTCCAAAGACATACCAATTCGCCGATTTTTAACTCCGAAAAAGTGTCATTTACCGGCTATTTATTCCACCAATGTAGAGAAAAAAACCTCTTAATTAAATTTAGATAACCAAAATTTCAAAATATATACTAACCGGGCCAGGATTAACCGGACGACCGTCGGATCCAGAAGCGGGTTTGATTGATAGGGTCGTCGTCGACTACCATTTTTATCAAACAAAATCAAAACCCCAGAAAAAAAGCGAAAACCTCTCTTCTTCCTCCTCCTCCTCCTCTCTCTCTCACATCGTCAATACAATTTCGAAAATGGATTTTCAGGTTGTGATTCTCGCCGGCGGCTTCTCCAGTAATCTTGTCCCTTTAGTCTCCAAGGTCTCTCTCTCTTCTCTCTTTCTCATCATCGAACACATTTTTAAAGGCTAGATAGCTAATTCACTCTGCAGGAAGTTCCCAAGGCGTTGCTTCCTGTAGCAAATCGTCCGGTGTTATCTTACGTTCTAGATCTACTCGAGAGTAGTAACCTCAAAGATCTGATCGTCGTACGCTCCATTTATCTTTTCATCAACAAAATTTTGTTTAGGTTTGTTTATAGATGTTGTTATGAGCTTAGATTTTTCGTTCGCATTTGCTTGATGATAGGTTGTTGAAGGAGAAGATACTGCTCTAAAAGTTGGTGGATGGATATCTTCTGCTTGTGTTGATCGTTTACATGTTGAGGTCTTTGAATATTCCGATTCGTTTTTAAAGCTTTATTCGAACTCCAATGGTCGATAGCTTTTCGCTCAATCTCGAAGGCTCTTTGCTTTCGTCTTGTGCTTTAGGTTGCTGCTGTTGCTGAGAATGTTGGAACTGCTGGTGCTCTCAGAGCAATTGCACATCACTTAACAGCTAAAGACATTTTGGTTAGCTACAATAACGCCGTCTCTATGTAGCTTTTGCTTTTCGTTCTAGCTAATTGGTGATTTGCCTTTGAACGGGGTCGTAGATTGTAAGTGGAGATATTGTTTCTGATATATCTCCTGGTGCTGTGGCTGCTACTCATAGACGACATGATGCATCAGTGACTGTAATGCTTTGCGCTGAACCTGTTAGTGGACCATCGGAATCAGGGGGTGCTGGTGGGAAAGATAAAACCAAAAAGCCTGCTTGCTATGATATTATCGGGCTTGATTCGTCGAAACAGTTCTTGTTATACATAGCTGCAGGTCCTTACTTTTGAAACTCTTCTTCCTTCTGAGTTTCTTAGATGCGTGCGATATGCTTGAAACTTTTGTTGGCTAATTGTGATAGGGACTGAGATTAAGAAGGATACCCGCTTGAAAAAGAGCATTCTCTGTGCAGCTGGCAAGGTAATGAATGCCTTCAACTTCTTAAAATCGATCTTGGATCCTATATTAATAACATCGTATTGCAGAGTCTTAGTATTGTCATTTTTTTTGTCTAGATGGAAATTCGATCAGATCTCATGGATTCTCATATATACGCCTTCAAGAGGTTGGTCAATATATCCTTTCCTAGTGACCAATTAGTTTCAAATGCCGAGAGCCGAGGCTAAGTTTGTTCTTTTCTCTTGTTTCTTACAGATCAGTCCTGCAGGAAATTTTGGATCAGAAGCCTAATTTTCGGAGCCTGAAACAGGATGTACTCCCATATCTTGTTCGTACGCAGCTGGTTAGTTGTAATAAGGTTCTTTCAGATGAGATTAGCGGTGACTTTACCATTTGCTTTATTCCCACTTTGATCTTTTGTGCGTTTTTCCCCTTGAGTATCAGAGATCAGATGTCTTCCCTGACGAAAACAATGTAGACGAAAATGGAAATGGAAAGAATAATTTGCAGAACAACGAGGTGGTTTTGTCTCAAATTCTATCCAACGCATCCTTGCCAAGCTTTCATCAAGTATATGAATCAGGTCTGAATGGCCGGAAGACCCATAAATGTTGTGTTTATATAGCTGATGAAAGTAAGTATTGCGTCCGCTTGAATAGCATTCAAGCCTTCATGGACGTAAACAGAGATGTAAGTTGTTTTCTCATAAATAGTATTTTTCTCAATTGACATTGGGAGCTCGGCATTTAATCCGTATTTGTGCAGGTTATTGGTGATGCTAACCACCTATCCGGATACTCATTTTCACATCATCACAACATTGTCCACCAATCAGCAGAGCTTGGATCGAAAACCACTGTACGACCTCTACGTGTGCTATTGCTTAGCTGAGTCAGTTATTGTCGATAACACTTTTGTTGGTTGCAGATTGGACCACATTGTATGCTTGGAGAAGGCTCTCAAATCGGTGATAAATGCAGTGTCAAAAGATCTGTAATCGGGAGACATTGCCGAATAGGCTCCAACGTGAAGGTAACAGTGAGTGCTTTTAATCACCCAAACCAAAAATGTAAAAACGATATATGTCTTGAAACAACTGCTTGTATTGTAAAAATGCAGGTGGTTAATTCCGTTGTGATGGACCATGCCACAATTGGAGACGGGTGTTCGATACAATGCTCTGTCATTTGCAGTAACGCACAGCTTCAAGAGCGTGTTGTTTTGAGAGATTGCCAAGTACTTTACTTCATATATTTCCCCCTGTAATATGCAAATACACAGTGTCACATGCCTTTTACGGAACATCAATTTGTATTGTTTTCAGGTGGAAGCTGGCTATGTAATTTGCGGTGGGAGCGAGCACAAGGGAGAAACCTTTGCGAGGAAGTGATGAAGGTAAGTGTAGTAAGCGTCTCTTTTCATTTGTTGAAGAGATGAGATCAGTGATGATAACGGATTAGAGAAAGTTTCATTATTAAGGTTTTTTGTTGATCAGAGACAAGAATTTTCATTAGTACTAATATTTTTTGTTTATTTGAAATGGAAAACAAAGTGATGTTACAGACATATAAATGATTTGCGCGTAGATTTACATAAACGTCAACACTAATGTTTTTTATACATAGTGAGACATTGTTGTTTTGGTATATCACTTGGGACTTTGTGGAACAAGGCTCTAGTTTGGCCTGATACAACAATTGATGTAGGTCAAGATCCTCTTCTTCTTCTGCATGGTAATTAAAATTAGTATTGTTAGAAAGACATTATGTCCGCATAAAACGCAAAATATGGAGAGAGAGATAGGTTTGTATGTACCATGACAGGGTCATCGTCTTGTGTTTCCGGGCGGTGATGATGAAGTTTGTGGTGGTGGTGGTGACGGCGGTGACGATAAGCATTTGCAATGAGTTCTTGTTCGCTTCCCGAACTAGAATGTCTAACACCGGCTTTGTTTTGCTTCCTCTTAGCACGAGCTTTTGAGAACACTACCGAGTAATTCGTAGCGTCTGGTCCTGTTTGATCCCACTCACCAAATTGCGGAACTGGAGTCCATTCAACATCCTGTAACCACATCATGAAACTTCGTTAAGAGTACTTTGATATTGCATCGGTTAATTTCCCCTATTCTATATACACGCATTAACCGAATCTATAAAACTCAACATATATACTTATAATCATATGAAGATCAAAGACATCAAGAAACAAGATTAAAAGTTGTTCAAGAGAGATCATGCCTCCCTCCACTTTTCCATAAATAGGTATTGGTTTGAGTTCAGAAGAAAGAGGCTCTTAAAACATTGATGAAGGTGTTCATGATGAGCAGAGGACAATCTCTTTTGAAAATCCTCACTTTTTGATTTATAGTATAAAATGGTTGAGAATCCAAGATTCTTTAGGAGCAGATTTAGCATGTTTCTAAAATTAGAGATCTCAAAGCAATGGTGTTACGTTTTTTCCGGGGCATGGTGATCTTTTTCGCCTTATTACATTAACCTTAGCTTTGCATCCTTCTGTAAATGGCTGTTTAATTGATACATAAAACAGAGGTGGTTGAACCATGGTCTGATCCCTGGCCCGAGGAGACTAGGGACCTTGCGCGAACTTCTTGGTTAGCGAAAAAACTTTGAAATATTCTCGACATAAGCGTAAGAACTAAGAACTTTACCTATGGTCTGCTTCACATAGCTGCTAAACTTGATCCATGCTTTTGAATTTCTGGTGAATTCGGCGTTGTTGATATCACACGATTTTACATGAAAGAGCTTTCTCTATGCAAGAAAGAGCCATTCTCAACTCTAGAAAGAGCTTTCTCTATGCAAAGACAAATCTGAATGGTGACCATTAACGTTTTCGAGAGTGCACACATCCAGAGAAGAACCTGCAACCAGATAGGATTCAAGAACATAACATATCGTTTATCAAGAAAAACTGCAGTTAGTGTTTTGCTATGAAAAGTTGACATTGGCTTCATTGAAAGACCAAAACGATGCTTCACCATCTGATTCTATGATCAAACTAATCATCATAGTTCACTGATTCCCTTAATCCATCTCATGATACTTAACAGATATTTCCTCAGAAACCCATAGTTATTTCCAATCTATACGTAAAACTGTCTGAAAATAGACCACATATAAGGAAACATTCTCTGAAACAAAAGGATGTGGAGAAGAGAAACTCTCCCTCAAGCCAGGGACGTCTTTGAAAATTCGGAATCTTTGTGAAGGGTGTTTGGATCAACTCTTGGTTTGCAACCTAAGAGGGAATAAAGAAACAACAGTATCAGTCATGTTCATGAAGCTTAGACATGAGATGTACATGTTGAGAAGCAACCAACATACATAAGTTGATTTACCTCACAGGACGCTTCTCTCAAGGCAATCATTTGAGCACCGAGTTAAGCTTATCGTGCATAGTTTTGTCCAGTTTTCCATCAGTAACCAAGATTACGGATGAAGAATCTTCAAAGAACCCACAACTTTTCATTTCCTTAATGAGTTCTGCCGCTGTGGCTTTGTCACCATCTCTAAGACATGCACTAATCAACGTTTTATATGTACAATCATTTGGGAAAGGCCCGTCTTCTTTCATTTTCCCGAACAAAGCATATGCTTCTTGCATTAAGCCATTTCCGCAAAATCCCGAGATCATTGTACTGTAAGTTACAACGCTAGGCTTCACTCCTTTAAGGCTGAGGCTAGAAAACAAAACCCACCCATCTTCAACCTTTCCAGCTTTACACAGCCCTTCGATAATTATATTATATGTGAAAATATCTGGTTCTAAGTCTCTCTTTTGCATATCTTCGAATATAACCAATGCTTTCTCTAGCTTCCAGTTCTTACAAAGTCCATCTAACAAAATATTGTAGGTCCAGATATCAGGAGGCACACCGCTAGAAACCATCTGTGTGAAAACGTCTTGAGCTTTGTTGCAGTCGCCACATTGAAAATACCCTTGGATGAGAGTGTTGTAAGTGACTATGTTGCCAACCAATCCTTTTTGAGACATCTCGCGGAACAGTTTTATTCCATCCTCTACTCTCTTTGACTTACAAAATCCATGAATAAGCGTATTGTAAGTCACTACGTTTGGGAGACGTTTCTTGCTAACCATCAAATCAAACATCTCCTTGGCCTCATCTATGCAATCGTGCATGCAAAACCCATTGATCAATAAAGTGTAAGTGAGAACAGTAGGATCTATAGACCTTTTGATCATTTCCTCGTACAATTGTTCAGCCTCTAAAAGCTTTCCTTCTTTCACAAACGCATCGAATAATTGAATTGAACGTAACTACATCGGGGTTGATTTCCTCTCAAACATATCACTTAGTAGTTCAGCAGATTCAGCCCATCTTCCGTAATTACAAAGGCAACTTATGAGAGAGCTATAGGTATAAACGTCCCACCTAGTTCCTTTCCTCTCCATTTCATTGAATAAGTTAAGTGCATCATTTACGTGCTTGTACTTGCAGGAGCATCAATGATTGAGTTGTAGATTACAACTTAGCCTCAATTTTCCCATGCTCCATCTTCTTGAGCAGATTTAAAGCCAAATCAGTATCACCTCTCTTACATACTCCATTTACTACAACGCTATAAGTAACCAAACTTGGTTGAAAACCGTTTCTCACCATTCGATCAACAAGACCCACAGCTTCATAGACTTTGTTGTGGAGAAAAAGTCCTTGGATTAGAGTTGTAAATGTAAAGGTATCAAGTATATATCCCATTTCCACCATTCGATCAACAAGAGACACCGCATCAGAAATCTTATTACTGTAACAAAAACCGTTAAGCAGCGAGTTATACGTAACAATGCTAGGCTCATAGCCGAGTTTCATCATCTTCTCAAGAATAGCTAAAGCAAGAGATAGTTGAGATGAGCGGCAGAAACAATTTATGAAAATACTATAAGTATAGAGATCATGTTTAATCTGTTCCCCTAAAGAGATGACAACATCATACTTCTTCATCTTAGCAATGGCACTCAACAGTTTACTGAATTCAACAATGGAAGGAAAAGGACGAGACCGTACCATCTCTCTGAACAGAGCAATCGCATCGTGTAACTGAGTATCAACAATCGAAGGGTGAGGACGAGACTGTACCATTTCACTGAACAGACCAATAGCATCATCGACCTTAACATCACCTCTTCTAGTTTTCACTCTGGAAAGCCCAGAGAAAGCTCGTCCCCAAATGGAAATGGCGGTGCCTCTCTGGCGAATATTCCGGTGAACAGATCTCTCCGCCGTAAACACAATCGCAAACATCATCTTCTCCGATTTCGATTCAGATGAATGATTTTAAGTTTTCTTCGGAATCTCTCTGCCCATCGCAACCGCTGAGAAAAGTGAGAGAGTCACGAGGAGTGTGTGACTCCTTTAACCGGTTTAGTAATCCTGATACCAGTTTAGTTAATCTCGGTTGATCTATCGGAACGTACCAGTATTAATTCGGTTCGGTTTTGTTTAGATTCGGTTTTGTTTGGATTAAATAATCGTTCCGGTACGAGTGTTCAAATATTTTTGAGTATTTTTTATTATTTTTAGATATTTTTGAATATTTTTTGATAATTTTTTGTCATATTTTTTGGATATATTTTCAGGTATTTTAGATATTTTTAAGTATTTTTAGATAATTTCGGTTTTTTATTACCTATTAGGTTCTGATTCGATTACGGTTCGGTTTCTGTTTTTTCGGTTCTCAAATTTGGAATCACTCTGGTTATTTTCTAACTCTAGTTCGGTTTCGGTTTGTTTTGTTCGATTCTTTGGTTCCAATTATTATGTCATTCCTAACTTTCATTCCTAACTTTCATCTTCAATTTCTATTCACGTTCCCGCTTTCAGCTTCCGCTCATAGATTATTTGGCTATGTTTTTCTTTTAAAATGGAGATTGTTATGAATTAATGTCAACGTTCAAGACAAAATGAACTTCTTCAAAGCATAATTAAATTTAACAGAAACAATACCATATGAAAGTTTTGCTACAAAAGTCCCTTTAGAAATTTCACTAAAAATGACAAAAGTTTTAGTCATTTCATTGACTCAATCATCATCAGGAAGAGGAGGAGCTATAAAGTTGAGAGTGTTCCTCATTGTTCACTGCCATTTACTTTCCTTATCATCACCACAAATTCTCCATAGTCTATTTGTCCATCCTACAAAAACCAAACACCGATAAACATTCTTCGAATCCCGGATCAAGAAAACAGTACAAAGATCTTTGTTTTGTATACTACTCACATTGTCTTTGATCAATTCATCAAGATGTGAATCGTTTATACCAAACTCTTTCCAAGTCTGTTGAAGCTAGTCGATAGTTATGTAACCACTTGCATCTTTGTGAAAGAAAGAGAATGCAACCACTAGATTCTCCTCTCTCTCTCAAGCTTGTTCAAGTTGATTGTTGCAGCTAAGAACTCTCCATAGTTAATTGTTCAACTTTCATCAACATCGACCTTTTAAAAAATTCTAACCACATTCTACATTTATATTAACGTATACTAAACTTTATTTCATGGTTCATGAACATCATTTCTATTTTTTTATTAATTAATTTCTTAAAACTTCATATACGGTCTCAATAAGTAGACTAACCGCTATAAAACTCAATTATCTAGATAAACGGAGACAACAAAGGCTCCAAAACTCTTTGACCATCATCCTATGTAAGTGAACGATGGAACTATGCATTAAAACAAGATTGTCATTTTTTTTTTTAATTTTTCTCAAAATAAGTGAGTAAACCCCTACGAAAATATAGAGTTTTTTTTGGTAAATGCTCTATATACTGAAGTTTATACTCTTTAGTGTTGTTTAAAAATTCTAACTACATTCGACATTTATATTAATGTATGCTAAGCTTTATTTCATGGTACATGGGCATCCGCTACAAGAAATTGACGTATTTATAGCAGTATAAGATAGCGTTTTATGCCTTTATGCTATGGTTGATGTATCTTTTAGTTTTCTATAGCGTTTGAAAAAAATCAAACGCTATGGATAGGTTAGGCGGGATGAAATTTCACTTTTAGAGCCAAAGTAGTGTAATGGACGCTAAACACTAAGACATTTTTCGTTTTGGCGAAATTTTGTCTTCTATTATAGCATTTTAAAAATGCTATGCCTAAATTTCATTTAGCGGGAATAGAATTTCACTTTTGGAACCAAAAAATATTGGGCGCCAAACACTTAGGCAATTTATTGTTTTGGCGAAATTTGTTTTCTATGATTGCATTTTAAAACTGTTATGCCTAAATTTCATTTTCCCTAAACCCTAAACCCTAAACCCTAAATTACCTAAACCATATATCCAAAACCTTATACTCTAAACTTAGACTGTAAACTTTAAACCTAAACTATATGTCTTAAACTTTAAAGTCTAAATCTAAACTATATACCCTGTGAACAAAAAAAAAACTATATACCCTAAACTCTAAACTATATACCCCTAAAACATAAATCTAGACACTAAATTTAATATTTTCAACACCAAATTTTAAACATACTTATGATAATTATAT
>OVAN01012760.1:0-12699 GCA_900406275.1 Anastatica hierochuntica | reverse complement strand
CTCGACCTGTTTTGCGAGAGAGTTGGTGAGTTCATCACGTTCTGCCGACTTCTTTTTGAGAGTCGAGAGCATGTTTTTGATCTCCTCGAACACCGCGATGTTTGGATCAGCGTTGATTGCGATGATGTTCGTCGTCGGAGTGATTTCAACGGTGTCGCCGGCGTTGTCGCCTTCGTGAGCTGGTTGGTTGTTCTGTTCGTCAGTGTTCATGGTTGATCTGTGAATTAGCGTGATAGATATCGCGTGTATCCCCTCCTTCTAGCGCCAAACTGTGGGAACCGAAATTCTCACTGTCAATGTTATGTGGTTCACGGGCTCTCTGTAGCCAAAGATCGACAGATCAAGCAGTGAGTTAAATAGTTAGTAAATAAGAAATACGACACTAAAAGATAAACATATTACGAAACGAAACAAGTTGATAACGAAAGTGGATTAATACGAAACAGATTGCGAAGCAATATGAAATTAACGGTGAAAAAGTAACAGGATTCGTAAAACAAGTTAACTTGAACGAAGACGAAATGAATACGAGAGTGAATCCAAAGTATGCGAAAAACGTAAACGAAGAACGATTCGACAAACACAGTTAACAAAGAAAGTTAAGGGATCTTATTCGAATTTCGTGATCGGAGCGTGCGCAACCGGTGTTAAGTCGTGGCAAGCAAGAACTATTGGCGACGGTTAACTAGAACTACAACGTAGACTCGTAACCTAGTTGAGACGCAGCTTGCTAACGAAAACGAAGTAAGAACCCTAGTTTTTCTAATTGTTTTTGTGGTGACGAAAAGTTCTGTCTTTGAATTCTCCTCCCTTTTTCTTTCACTTTGCATCCTTTATATAGATCTTCGTGGACTGGCTCGATTTCCTTTTCTGTCCCGATTCGTGCATATCTTTTCGCGTAAATATTCCTTTTTCCCTGATTTTCTTATATCTTTTCGAGATCCTTCTTTATCTTCTCAAAGCTTGATATTTTCGCGAAACCCTAATGAACCGTCATTGCAAGTGGGCCTATTCTCACCCAAAAATCATAAGTGGACAGTTATCGTGGTTTGGGCCCTTTCGGGCCGTTTCGTGGCTAAGTGATTTTTACGATTTATCACAGAAAACTGTTTCTCGCAGGAATAAGCGGCAACAGCTTCGTGGACCGCTAAGGCCGATCGTATAGTTTAGACTCTTCCAGTTTTTAAGTTAACCGTTGTCGTTTTATACAATTGATACGAAGTCCACAGAAAGCACGAACCCTTGCGACTATTGTCATGACGGTTTGGTGGAAACTCCAATCGAGACGAAACGAGAGACGATCAAGTGACGGTTCGAAGGAAATGACGATCGAAAAGGATGTGGTTCAGCCAACAGAATACGGCTGAATGTTATCCGCGTCTCAGCGCCAACCGGCGCCAAGACAGACATGCAGTCTTGGCGCCAATTGGCGCCAAGACGGGCCTCCGGTCTTGGTTCAATCGACGTCTAGATCGGCCTCTAGTTCGGTCGTCAATCGGTTCCAAGACTCGTTCGTAGGTCTGGCGTCAATCAGTGTTTTAGAAATTTCTTCAAAGCGACACGGTTCTCTAACGCTTTTGGTGGTTTGGTATTGCTTCGGAGGACGTATCGTGTGGCCTCGTGAGAGTTATCCGAGGGCCATCGATGCTAACCTTGGCACTTGGATGCTTTAGTTGCTTGCGGACGGACATACTTTATTCGGAGATTGGTTGTGATTGACTATCTCCGAAGCTTTGAAGCCATGTCGTGAAGAGACAGCCTGAAAGATGGGAAACTCGGAATTTTCAGATATTCTTACGATTCCTGTGTCCGAAGGA
The DNA here is from genome assembly GCA_900406275.1 of Anastatica hierochuntica. Taxonomy (NCBI): domain Eukaryota; kingdom Viridiplantae; phylum Streptophyta; class Magnoliopsida; order Brassicales; family Brassicaceae; genus Anastatica; species Anastatica hierochuntica. The sequence continues at coordinate 10,882 of OVAN01012760.1, read as the reverse complement.
GACAACATCGTTTCCGTGGTCCTGCTCAGGTATCGATTTTGTCGAGACAGTTTTTGACCCCAACAGTTGTTGCCTGCTTTGCTTTCTAAATTTCGATATTTGCATCCTTTGAAAGACATCTTTTTCGCTTTATCCTGCTGTTTGATCGGACATTCTTCGTGCTACCTTTGGTCTCTATGGATTCGATCCCGAACCACTACAACGTACTTCTATGCGCTTGCAGTGTTTTCTTGGGTGAAAACCTGAGCTATCAGCAACCTATGTTTCTAGCATCTTCATTCGAACACTCATAGCCTCAAACTTTCCATTGAGGTCACTGTACATGCCATCGACTTTCTGATTGATCTCCGCAACAGAGTTAGTTCTATTTTCTAGCACTTGGTGGAGCATTTTTTTCAGATCACTATCTTCAGAAGATGTAGAAGATTGTCCTTGATTCTGATTCTGATACCCCGACTGATAATTGCACTTGAATCCTACTGAACCAAACCGCTTCTGTTGATAGCCATTGTTCTGATTCTTATTCTGAAATCCGATGTTGAAGACACTCTGATTCTGTTAGTATCGCTTATTCTGCAACTGGTTTTGTTGGTTGAAACCTCTATTACCAAAGTTTCCTTCGGCTCCAATGTAATTCACATCTGCTTGTCCACCATTCAACTCCTCATACATGAATTCCTGATACATCTGTCCCATTTTCTGCTCTTGAAGCATAGGTGCATCATTCTGTTCTCCAACAAAGTTTACTCCTTGTTGATCTCTCCTCATTAGCTCATCGAGTTTTGACCTGAGATAATCAATTTTCATAGCATCTGATGATACAACTCCTCTACCACAATTATAGTCTGATCTTCGATTGGCCTTACTATTCGCCATGTTATTCACCAACATATAAGCTTCCTCCACTGTCTTGTTCATGAAATCACCATTGCTCGCGGTGTCCATAACATTCTAATATTTCTCCTAAACCCCATTGTAGAAAATGTTGAGGAGATTCCAATCTGAGAACCCATGATGAGCATAATCATTGAGGTACTCCTTGAATCTTTCCCAAGCTGCATGAAAACTCTCAGAACCCAATTAGTGAAATCCTTCAATCTTATTTCAGAGAGACATAGACCTCTATTTCGTGAAGAAATGCCCAAGAAAAGCAGCCTTAATTTCTTCCCATGTCCTCAGAGAATCAGGCTCTAGACTATTGTTCCATCTCGTAGCTTTGTCATTCAGAGAGAAAGTGAATAGCCTGCATTTCAGAGCTTCAGCAGATACTCCGTTGTGTTGGATAGTATTGCATATGACTTCATATTTATCCAGATGGTGCATTGGGTTTTGTGATGGCAACTCATGAAACTGATTCTACTACACCAAGTTAATGAGACTAGTCTTGATCTCAAAGTCTCTTCTCTCTATGGGAGGCAGACGAATCCCAGCTCAATTCACATAGAAAGCCTTCAGAACGTGAAAATGCGCCAGAATCATCCCCTGTTGAGGTTGATTTTTGCATCGGTGCCCCTGAGCTGCAACATTTTGCTGGCCAACTTGCTGAGCACCAACATTAGCACCACCACCAGCAGGTGGATAACATCCTGGAAGCACTCAAGGAAAGAGAGGATTTTGATAAACTTGTATGTGTTCTCTCATGTTATCACCCATGATTTGAGCAAAATCAAATTCCTCAATACCCTCCAGTAGCTTCTCCTTCTTCTTCTATCTCTCTAGACACGTAGGTTCCAACCCAAATTCGAGAAGATTCGCGATCCCTTGGCTTCTAGTATGAGGCCTATTCATGCACCTGAAAGCACAAAAGCAAAGAAGAAAAAGAAGAGATTAAACAAAATAAAGAAAAATGCCTTATGCACGCAATGATTCTAAGTTCTAAGACGACCTATTGGTCCCCAGTAACAGCGCCAAAAAACTTGATAGCTCAGGGTTTCACCCAAGATAACACTGCAAGTGCACAGAAGTACGTTGTAGTGGTTCGGGATCGAATCAACAGAGACCAAAGATAGCACGTAGAATTCATATCAAACAGCGGGCGAAAGCGAAAATTATGTTTTGTAAGAGATGCAATAATCAAAGTTCAGAAAGCAGAGAAAGAAAACAAACGAGTACGAGTAATGTAGAACTGATCTACTTTCATAGTATCAGTTCCCTCTGTATTTAAAATCGAGAGTCAATTAGAAACCTCGACACTAACTTCCGTTGACTCTAGATTTCTAATCATGCATTCTAAACAAGTTTGATATGTTCACAATTCACTTAAACATCAACTTCCATTCGCTTAAGATAAATTGCTCATTTAGGATTCTTTCAGTCATTTAATCGAACACTTTCTAGGCGTTAAACAACCTAAGATCAGAAACAAAGTGATCAGTTCAATTTCATGCATTACGAACAATCCTAGATGTGGATCCAATAGATTAAATCCCTAATCATACAATTCTATGTCAACAATTCATAAATCCCTATGTGAGAATCCTAAACCCAACAAGCAAACTAGTCACTCATGATAATCGAACAAACACAGATCAGATCAGAGAGAAACATTATTGTATTGAACAGAAAATAAAGAGTAAGGTTCAGAATTCTTCTAGGATTTGAAGTACGGAAAGATGATTCTTCTCCTTAGGTTACAAAGCTCTCTCTTGCTCTCAAAAACTCAAAAAGTTCATTATGAAATAGGAAACACGAGCTTAGGTTTTAGTAATGAGATTCGATTTAAAATAAGTTTAGTTTAGTTCTTCGTAAAATCGGTCCAAAAATTGGGACAGGGATCGATCGATCTTGAGACAAGGATCGGTCGATGCTTGTCCATTTGATTGGATATTTTCAGCCTTCAAGAAATCTTCCTTCCATGCTTGAAGTCCATCCAAAATGCAATCTTTTTTCACATTCACACTCAGTTCCTGTAAAAACAACAAAGAACACAAATCCACGCCAAAAAGATCCGAATACATACTAAAAACCATAAATTTCGAGTAAAAACCTTGATAAAAACTTCTAAAATACTAACACATCAAGCTCTTACCTTAGGAAAGAGATACAAGAACAAAAAGTTTGTTAAGAATATTCTGAGATGTCCCCCAACTAAGTAGACAACATACAAGACAACTATGTCAGTGTCCCTTAACACTGATACAATCAGTTTTAATGAAGTTGTGGGAATGCTTCGTACTCATGAGATGGATTTAGATGCAGGAGCTAAGAAAGGAAAAGGTGTGGCGTTGATCTCTCATGAAACCACGCAACAGGTGGCTATGACAAAAGATCCTGTGAGTATGCTTCTGAGAAGATTCAACAGAGTTTTGCGAAGAGTTGAGAAGGGACAGGGTCAGAAAAAGTTCGCTTTCACTAAGAAACCATGTGAGGCAGAGAAGTCTACAAAAAAGCCAAAAGTAGAATGCTATGAATGCAAAGGCTTTGATCATCTTAAGACAGAGTGTCCAAAAGTGCGACAAAGGGAGATAAAATGCTTTGGTTGCAAAGGGATTGGTCATACATAGCTGGAGTGTATCAACGATCAGAATTGTCGCAGAGAAAAATCCTTGATTGGGATAGATGAAAATGAGACAGATGGAGACAGTGAGGAAGAGGAGGAAGCATACAATTTTTTTTGTATTTATTGGAATCACTGAAATTGAGGAAGGAGTTGAGGTATCAGATTCTAAATTTGAAGATCTCACAGATGATGAACAAGATGGTGATGTTACTGAGAATTATCAACAGGTGTGTTAAACATTGGTTAAGATGGGAAAAGACAATGTATGACTGATCAAAGAGAAGGAACGTCTTGAAACACTGGTGGTCAGACTACAAAATGAGCTAGAAGCTCAAAAAAAGATTAGATGTGATAGTTTGCGCCTGATGAAAGAAAATTTGACTATAGCTACAAGAGCAGACATATTGATGAAGGAAGTATAGGCTGAGAAGAATTTATCTGAATAACTTCAAGCAAAATACGACCATCAGTACAAGACTATCAAAATGCTACTGGGTCTCAAAAGCTGGATGAGATATTAAGTTGTACAATGGTTTTGGAGGATCAGATTCAGAACAAATCAAGTTTGTTCCAGGCAAGATCCTACATGCTGAGAAATCAGAATCGAAAACCAAACCCGTGAGAAAACAGGGTGCCTCTTCTGTGGCAAGTCAAGACATTTCAAGGTCAACTGCTACATGTTCAAAGATAGGGTGAAACGACTGATGAGTTAAGGGAAGTACTGGTGGAACGGGTATCGAAATCAAGTTAGGGTGAAAAGTACTAATATTAAGGCAAATACAACAAGGACAACTACAAATGGAATTAGTCTGAGGTGTAATATCGCTTTATTAGCAGCAGAGCCAAAACACATCGGACCATGGTACTTTGATAGTGGATGCTCTCGACATATGACAAGTTTAGAAGAAAACGTTCAAAACATCAAGACAATCAAAGGAGGAAATGTCACTTTCGGAGATGGGAGTCAAGGAGGTATCAAGGCAAAGGGAGATACTTGTACAATAGATCTTCCACCTCTGACGAATGTGTACCTGGTTCAGGGGTTAAAAGCAAAATTGATCAGTGTATGTGAACTCTATGATGAAGGTCTGATGGTTCAGTTCACAAAAATTGACTGTAATGTGATTGACGAGAAAGGAAGAGTGGTATTACAAGGAATTCAAATTGGAAACAACTGTTACATGTGAGAAAATTTGTCACAATGCTTATCGGCTAGGGATGATCTGAACCTGTGGCATCAACAATTATGTCATATGAACTTCAGACATCTGACAAACATTGTTGATAAATAGATAGTTCGTGGAGTGCCCCAACTTAAACATGCAGATAAGATGGTGTGTGGTCCCTACGATAAAGGAAAACAAGTAAAGGTGCACCACAAAAAGGTTCAAGATATTCATTCAAAGACAATACTTGATCTAATACATATGGATCTTATATGCCCAATGTTAGACAAAAGTATTGCAGGAAAGGGGTATATGTTTGTGTTGGTTGATGATTTCTTAAGGTTCACATGGGTAAGATTCATTCGAGACTAGGCTGACACAGTGGAAAATTTCAAGATTTGGGCACTATAGCTGTTGAATAGGAAAGGTGGTCAGAATATTCAGAGTGATCATGGTGGTGAGTTTCAGAATGAAACCATGAAAACATTTTGTGAGAGTCAAGGTATTGTCCATCGATTCTCTGTACCAAGAATGCCTAAACAAAATGGTGTAGTAGAAAGGATGAATAGACATCTGCAAGACCAGAGCAATGATGCATGGAAATGATGTACCAACCAGATTTCGAGCAGAAGGAATCAATAAGGCATGTTACATCATCAATAGAGTCTATGTCAGGAGGGGTACTACAAAGAGTCCTTATGAAATTTGGAAGGGCTAGGTACCAAATATGGGATACTTCCATGTATTTGGATGCTGATGTTACATTCTCAACGACAAGGACCATCTGGGAAAATTTGATGGGAGAAGTGATGAGGGCATTCTTCTGGGTTACTCTAGAAGTAGCTCAACATATCGAGTATATAACATATCGAGTATTCCAGCTTCTTTCGATGACAGAGAAAGGTTGAAAACTGACTAAGGGCATGATAAAAGCTTGACAGAGTGAAAGCTATCCTTCAAAGGCATGATCACCAGATGGCACAAGTCTGAAAGAGCTGAGTATATGTTTTGATATAGATGTTGAGGCAACCTCTATAGTACTTCAGGAGAAAAAGGTCTGTGAATCAGGGATGGCCTGAGTTAATTCTAGTAAGCCAAGACATCATGCACTATATCAAGAAGGACTTAAAGAAATGTTATCCTTGATATTTTTTCTTTGGCAAGGAAAATATGTGTGTGTGTCGCAAAGGGCTGGATTGATAGCACAAATGAAATACACTACGGCTAGTAGACGTAACGATACACTACGACCGAGGTGTGCATCACTTAGGGAAGACAAAGAGGAAGACAATTCCACCTCTGCAACAACTAGAACAACGAAGGAATGTCTACACGTGTTTCTACACAACGGACCATGGTACTTTGATAGTGGATGCTCTCGACATATGACATGTTCAGAAGAAAACGTTCAATACATCAAGACAATCAAAGGAGGAAATGTCTCTTTCGGAGATGGGAGTCAAGGAGGTATCAAGGCAAAGGGAGATACTTATACAACAGATCTTCCTCCTCTGACGAATGTGTACCTGGTTCAGGGGTTAAAAGCAAACGTGATCAGTGTCTGTGAACTCTGTGATGAAGGTCTGATGGTTCAATTCACAAAAGTTGACTGTAAAGTGATTGACGAGAAAGGAAGTGTGGTATTACAAGGAATTCCAATTGGAAACAATTGCTACAAGTGAGAAAATTCGTCACAATGCTTATCGGCTAGGGATGATCTGAACTTGTGGCATCAACAGTTATGTCATATGTACATCAAACATCTGACAAACATTGTTGATAAGTAGATAGTTCGTGGAGTGCCCCAGCTTAAACATGCAGATAAGATGGTGTGTGGTCCCTGCAATAAAGGAAAACAAGTAAAGGTGCAACACAAAAAGGTTCAAGATATTCATTCAAAGACAATACTTGATCTAATACATATGGATCTGATATGCCCAATGTTAGACAGAAAGTATTGCAGGAAAGAGGTATGTGTTTCTGTTGGTTGATGATTTCTCAAGGTTCACATGGGTCAGATTCATTCGAGACAAGGCTGACACAGTGGAAAGTTTCAAGATATGGGCACTATAGCTGTTGAATGGGAAAGTTGGTCAGCAGATTCAGAGTGATCATGGTGGTGAGTTTCAGAATGAAACCATGAAAACATTCTGTAAGAGTCAAGGTATTGTCCATCAATTCTCTGCACCAAGAATGCCTAAATAAAATGAGATAGTAGAAAGGAAGAATAGAACTCTGCAAGACCATAGCAATGATGCATGGAAATGATGTGCCAACTTGATTTTGGGCAGAAGCAATCAATAAGGCATGTTACATCATCAATAGTCTATGTCAGGAGGGGTACTACAATGACTCCTTATGAAATTTGGAAGGGCTAGGTACCAAATATGGGATACTTCCATGTATTTGGATGCTGATGTTACATTCTCAACGACAAGGACCATATGGGAAAATTTGATGGGAGAAGTGATGAGGGCATTGTTCTGGGTTACTCTAGAAGTAGCTCAACATATCGAGTATATAACACTCGATCGCATATGATCATGGAATCAGTGAATGTTGTGTTTGATGATATATCAGCTATGAAATGGAGTATTGGTGGCTCAGACAGTGACACATATGAGAATAACACAGACCGAGTTGGAAACACAAACAAGTTTGAAGGAGAAGACACAAGTCAAACAAGTCTGAAGGAGAAGTCAACAAGTCAAGATGCTCTACAGAGGAATGATTGGAAGTCTTCTTTATCTTATAAAAGAAAATTTCTCGCACTTGAGAAGTCAAGTCATAGTGCAAGTCTTATTATGTCAATATTTGTGAGAGTGGTTGTACTGTAGGAAAAGCCAATGATAGCACAAGGTGTGATCGCTGAAATAAAGCTTGCATCGACCAAATTTCTAGCTTCTTTTTATGACAGAGAAAGGTTGAAAACTGAGTAAGGGCATGATAAAAGCTTGACAGAGTGAAAGCTATCCTTCAAAGGCATGATCACCAGATGGCACAAGTCTGAAAGAGCTGAGTATATGCTTTGATATAGATGTTGAGGCAACCTCTATAATACTTCAAGAGAAAGAGGTCTGTGAATCAGGGATGGCCTGAGTTAATTCTAGTAAGCTACGACATCATGCACTATATCAAGAAGGACTTAAAAGAAATGTTATCCTTGATATTTTTTCTTTGGCAATGAAAATATATGTGTGTGTCGCAAAGGGCTGAATTGATAGCACAAATGAAATACACTATGGCTAGTAGACTTAACGATACACTACGACAGAGGTGGGCATCACTTAGGGAAGACGAAGAGGAAGACAATTCCACCTCTGCAACAACTAGAACAACGAAGGAATGTCTACACGTGTTTCTACACAGCGGACCATGGTACTTTGATAGTGGATGCTCTCGACATATGACAGGTTCAGAAGAAAACGTTCAAAACATCAAGACAATCAAAGGAGTAAATGTCACTTTCGGAGATGGGAGTCAAGGAGGTATCAAGGCAAAGGGAGATACTTGTACAACAGATCTTCCACCTCTGACGAATGTGTACCTGGTTCAGGGGTTAAAAGAAAAATTGATCAGTGTATGTGAACTCTGTGATGAAGGTCTGATGGTTCAGTTCACAAAAATTGACTGTAAAGTAATTGACGAGAAAGGAAGAGTGGTATTCCAAGTAATTCAAATTGGAAACAACTGTTACATGTGAGAAAATTCGTCACAATGCTTATCGGCTAGGGATGATCTGAACCTGTGGCATCAACAGTTATGTCATATGTACATCAGACATCTGACAAACATTGTTGATAAGTAGATAGTTCGTGGAGTGCCCCAGCTTAAACATGCAGATAAGATGGTGTGTGGTCCCTGCAATAAAGGAAAACAAGTAAAGGTGCAACACAAAAAGGTTCAAGATATTCATTCAAAGACAATACTTGATCTAATACATATGGATCTGATATGCCCATTGGTAGACAAAAAGTATTGCAGGAAAGAGGTATGTGTTTGTGTTGGTTGATGATTTCTCAAGGTTCACATGGGTCAGATTCATTCGAGACAAGGCTGACACAGTGGAATGTTTCAAGATATGGGCACTATAGCTATTGAATGGGAAAGGTGGTCAACAGATTCAGAGTGATCATGGTGGTGAGTTTCAGAATGAAAACATGAAAACATTCTGTAAGAGTCAAGGTATTGTCCATCAATTCTCTGCACCAAGAATGCCTAAATAAAATGAGATAGTAGAAAGGAAGAATAGAACTCTGCAAGACCATAGCAATGATGCATGGAAATGATGTACCAACCAGATTTTGGGCAGAAACAATCAATAAGGCATGTTACATCATCAATAGAGTCTATGTCAGGAGGGGTACTACAATGACTCCTTATGAAATTTGGAAGGGCTAGGTACCAAATATGGGACACTTCCATGTATTTGGATGCTGATGTTACATTCTCAACGACAAGGACCATCTGGGAAATTTTGATGTGAGAAGTGATGAGGGCATTTTTCTGGGTTACTCTGGAAGTAGCTCAGCATATCGAGTATATAACACTCGATCGCAGATGATCATGGAATTAGTGAATGTTGTGTTTGATGATATATTAGCTATGAAATGGAGTATTGGTGGCTCAGACAGTGACACAGATGAGACTAACACAGACCGAGTTGGAAACACGAACAAGTTTGAAGGAGAAGACACAAGTCAAACAAGTCTGAAGGAGAAGTCAACAAGTCAAGAAGCTCTACAGAGGAATGATTGGAAGTCTTTTTTATCTTATAAAAGAAAAATTCTTGCACTTGAGAATTCAAGTCAAAATGCAAGTCTTATTATGTCAATATTTGTGAGAGTGGTTGTACTGGAGGAAAATCCAATGATAGTACAAGGTGTGATCGCTGAAATAAAGCTTGCATCAAACAAAATTCCAGCTTCTTTCTATGACAGATAAAGGTCGAAAACTGACTAAGGGCATGATAAAAGCTTGACAGAGTGAAAGCTATCCTTCAAAGGCATGATCACTAGATGGCACAAGTCTAAAGTATATGCTTTGATCTAGATGTTGAGGCAGCCCCTGTAGTACTTTAGGAGAAAAAGGTCTGTGAATTAGGGATGGCCTGACTTAATTCTAGTAAGCTAAGACATCATGCACTATATCAAGAAGGACTTAAAAGAAATGTTATCCATGATATTTTTTCTTTGGCAATGAAAATATGTGTGTGTGTCGCAGAGGTCTGTAATGATAGCACAAATGAAATACACTATTGCTAGTAGACTTAACGATACACTAGGGCAGAGGTGTGCATCACTTAGGGAAGTAGCTAATTTGCAAAACCAAGACAAACAATGCAAGATTCAAGATGGAAGAAATCGATCTTGAGACATGGAGATTGTTTAGGATTAAATCTAAGAATGCAAATGAGTTTTTCTAGACTTTATTAAATGGTTAAAGCTATTCACCGGTCAAGGATCCCCTCATTGTCGACCAACCCACTCTCGTGACAGAGGTCTGTCTATTCACCTATACCTACTACAAAGCTCACCTCTCGGATTTCGCCTATCTAAGCAAGTACGTGATAGTATTGATCAAGCCCCTATAACCATCTAGCATCTTGGAATCCCTTTGGGCAAACTACTCTCATAGCCCAAGATGAAAAACCTAAACCTTGTTCACTCAAGCATTTCATCGAACACGTTGTAGGCGTCGATTAGCAAGCTATCTTAAGTTTGAGCACAAGACAAGATCTAGCAAGAATCTATGCCAAAACCTAGTCTAATACTCATTACAACCTTAGATCTATCCTTAAACTACCATATCTCAAGATCTAATGTTCTCTCTTCACTAAGACCCATGGAAACCCAAGAAGTGTCACAAGCTTTTTGAGAATCCATGCTTGAAGTGAGAAGAGGATGGGAAGAGGTGAGAAGAGATGAGATAAGATGATTAAATGCAAAGAAACACAGAGAGATCAAAGAAAAATCCTAACTTTGTGAGAAAGGAAAGATCTTGTAAGAAAGGGAGAAACTTTGATGGAAAACAAATGAAGAANAGATCCATGAACAAAGAGTTTACAAATCTCAAAAGAACTTGAAAGAAATCTAAAAACTAAAGCTTAGGTAGCATAAATGTTCTTGGTGGCTTATGGGGCTATTTATACTAAAAGAGATGAGAGAAACCCTAAAAAGAAGGGTTTTGGTCGCCATGTTGCCAGCCATCAACCCAT
>OVAN01012759.1:0-13428 GCA_900406275.1 Anastatica hierochuntica | reverse complement strand
TCGATGCTCTGCAGGGCCAGCCGCGGATCCTGCGGGACGGGTTGTTACAGCTACCACCTACACTAGACAACATCAAAGTAACTTGGTGGAGAAGCTAATGCCTTTGATGGCCCCATCGATTCCCCTTGGCTTTGCACTAATGCCTACTTTAGTGGATTCAGAAGTGTTTGAACATATGCAAATTTATATGAACTATAGTGATTACGGAGAAAGGAGTATAATAGAACAGAAAATGAAAAAGATTTTGAGTGAGCTCTCTCGAGACTCAGTGGCACAAAATTCGTATTTGAGATGGGAGAGTCCTCCTGTGATCAGTGCAATGACAAACATGAACAAGAGTTTAGTTTTCGATTTCAGAGGAGTGGAGAATTCAATGACTCCTAATCAAAGCAATACACAACAAAAAGAGATTGTCGAAGCTACTGTCGTTAATACAACATTGAATACATCAGCACACAACAATGACGCGATACCACAAAATGGTGATAAGAGAATAGGTAATAGTCAAGAGAATCAGAATATAATACATGGGTGTGTTGTGGAGGAACAAAAAATTAGCACAAATGTAATGTAGAGAGGGTCACCTGGTTTTGATATAGGGTTGTACTGTAACAAGTGATTCAGGTACCCATGGTAAAATCATGAAGACTTACAAAAAAACTCTTCTTGGTCTAGGAGGAACAAAACCAGGAAGAATGCCAAAGAGAATCACTCGATACAAGATAAAAATCATTATGGAAAGGAAAGTGAACTCCCATTGAAAAGGAAAACGCCCGAGGAGGGAGAAGTCTCCTCGAAACAAGATGATGGTTTGATGGTTCACTAAAAATCATCTAATGCTCAATGATAACATTAAGTTGGAATTGTCACAGTTTGAGAGACGACCTGACAGTTCGACTCCTTGAGGAGATGTGTCGTAAATAACTCCTAAATCTTTTGTTTCTCCTAGACTAAAAACTCTAATGATCACGTGATGAAATTATAAAGATCGTTTGGATATCACAACTTTTTGATAAATTCAGTGGGTCCCAGTGATGATGTGGTTTTATTTTGATAAAATACACATGAAACTTTTGAGGTTGTAATTAAAGTTTAGTTTATACCTTGGATTCAGGGAAACCAACCAACAAAGTTAAAGTTGTTCGTTTTTATGATATTTGCAGGCCCAAACTCATAATAAAAGGCCCAGTGAATCGGTTCGAGGGTGGTGGCCCATTTAACCAATGTCTCTAGCCTTAGCATCTTTTTGATTTGGACTACACCGACTGATATTTTTGTTGATTAACCTCCTCTCTCTCTCCCTCCTCTAAAATAAACGACCCAGACCCGAAGAATGTTTTAGGGTTTATCTCTCTACTCCATTACTCCTTCTCAGATTAGAGATTACACACAGGCGCTGAGGATTTAGTGTTTGTTTCTCGACGATTTGGGTTCCATAGCTATGTGGAACAACAACGATGGAATGCCTTTAGCTCCTCCTGGTACTGGCGGCTCAGTGATGCCTCCACCGCCTCCTTCTTACACGGCTCTTCCGCCGCCTTCCGTTCCAAATCCTCCCGAGGATGCCGAGGCGAAGCTTGAGGAGAAGGCTCGAAAGTGGATGCAGCTTAATTCCAAACGGTACGGCGACAAGAGGAAGTTTGGATTCGTGGAAACTCAGAAGGAGGACATGCCTCCTGAGCACGTCAGGAAAATCATCAGGCGAGTTGAATGATATCTTGATCTGTTAATATTCTTGTCCTGTTAGGTTATTTTACTTGGATCCAGACTAAAGCTGCTGCTTCGCTATATATTCTTTTTTGAATCCAGGGATCATGGAGATATGTCCTCGAAGAAATTTCGTCATGACAAACGTGTATACCTTGGAGCCCTTAAGTTCGTCCCTCACGCAGTGTTCAAGCTCCTCGAGAATATGCCTATGCCCTGGGAGCAGGTACTGGCATCTGCTTAGCATCTTCATCTGTTCTCTTCGCCTGTTCATTTACCTATGTCTCCATTTTTTTCCAGGTCCGAGACGTGAAGGTTTTATACCACATCACCGGAGCTATTACATTTGTCAACGAGATTCCGTGGGTTGTCGAACCTATTTACATGGCTCAGGTGGGTTAAAAGCCCCCCCATCTCTCTCTCTCACTGCATTACTGGATTTCCACAATATGTTTTGAGGGTGGTGGGTTTACATTTCACTCTGGTTTTGCAGTGGGGTTCTATGTGGATCATGATGAGAAGGGAGAAGAGGGATCGTCGTCATTTCAAGAGAATGCGGTTTCCACCATTTGATGATGAGGAGCCTCCTCTAGACTATGCTGACAACTTGTTGGACGTGGATCCTCTAGAGGCAATTCAGTTGGAGCTAGACGAGGAAGAAGATTCTGCTGTATACACTTGGTTTTATGACCACAAGCCACTCGTGAAAACAAAGCTGATTAATGGTCCCAGTTACCGGAGGTGGAATCTCTCACTGCCAATTATGGCCACCCTTCACAGGCTTGCAGGCCAGCTACTCTCTGATTTGATTGATCGCAACTACTTCTACCTGTTTGACATGCCATCTTTCTTCACAGCAAAGGCTCTCAACATGTGCATACCTGGTACGCTATTTACCTTCTATGCTCCACTTGCAATATTTTTCTTTTCAGTTCCTGCCATTCTGCTTTTCTTTTAATGCTTTCTCATACTCTTTTCCAGGTGGTCCTAAGTTTGAACCTTTGTACCGTGATATGGAGAAAGGGGATGAGGACTGGAATGAGTTTAATGACATCAACAAGCTGATCATTCGCTCCCCTCTGCGAACTGAGTACCGGATAGCTTTTCCACATCTGTACAATAATCGACCTAGGAAAGTAAAGCTGTGCGTGTATCACAGTCCTATGGTTATGTATATAAAGACTGAGGATCCTGACCTTCCTGCGTTTTATTATGACCCGTTAATTCATCCAATAAGCAACACCAATAAGGAAAGGCGTGAAAGGAAGGTTTATGATGATGATGAGGATGATGACTTTATGTTACCAGAAGGAGTGGAACCGTTGCTAAAAGATACACAACTTTACACTGATACTACGGCTGCTGGTATTTCATTGTTGTTTGCCCCTCGACCTTTCAATATGAGGTCTGGGAGGACGCGGCGAGCAGAAGATATTCCCCTGGTTTCAGAGTGGTTCAAGGAGCACTGGTAAGCTATTCCGTGTGACTCTACTTTGCGCTCTTTCCCTTTCAGAATGTTTTTTCAAGTGTCCTAATACTTATGTGAACTCATTACTGCAGCCCTCCGGCATATCCGGTTAAAGTCCGGGTGAGTTACCAGAAGCTGTTGAAATGCTATGTGCTGAATGAGTTGCACCATAGACCACCTAAAGCTCAGAAGAAGAAGCACTTGTTCCGCTCCCTTGCAGCTACAAAGTTTTTCCAAAGCACCGAACTGGATTGGGTTGAAGTGGGTCTGCAAGTCTGCCGGCAGGGGTATAACATGCTTAATCTGTTGATTCACAGGAAGAGTTTGAACTATCTGCACCTTGACTACAACTTCAACCTCAAGCCTGTTAAGACTTTGACCACCAAAGAGCGAAAAAAGTCACGTTTTGGGAACGCTTTCCATCTCTGTCGTGAGATCCTCCGATTGACAAAACTTGTAGTTGATGCAAATGTCCAATTTCGACTTGGTAATGTTGATGCCTTCCAATTGGCTGACGGTCTGCAGTATATTTTCTCTCACGTTGGCCAGTTGACGGGTATGTATCGTTACAAATACAGACTGATGAGGCAAATTAGGATGTGCAAGGATTTAAAGCACTTGATATATTATCGTTTCAATACGGGTCCTGTGGGTAAGGGACCAGGGTGTGGATTTTGGGCTCCAATGTGGAGGGTATGGTTGTTTTTCCTCAGGGGAATAGTTCCTCTTCTTGAACGATGGTTAGGGAATCTTCTTGCACGTCAGTTTGAGGGGCGTCATTCAAAAGGAGTGGCTAAAACAGTCACAAAACAGAGAGTTGAAAGCCATTTTGATTTAGAGCTTCGAGCTGCGGTCATGCATGACATTCTTGATGCTATGCCAGGTTTCCATTCTTTCAAATTTGTTTTTCCTTCTGTTTTTCAGTAATGGAGTTGCTTTACATGCTCTTTGATTAATATGTACTGCTAATGTGTAGAGGGTATCAAGCAAAATAAAGCACGGACAATATTGCAACACCTTAGTGAGGCATGGCGGTGCTGGAAAGCTAATATCCCATGGAAGGTCCCTGGTTTGCCTGTACCAATTGAGAATATGATCCTCCGTTATGTCAAGTCTAAGGCTGATTGGTGGACAAATGTCGCTCACTACAATCGCGAGCGGATTAGGAGAGGGGCTACTGTTGATAAAACTGTTTGCAGAAAGAATCTCGGAAGGTTGACTCGTCTTTGGCTAAAGGCAGAACAGGTGTGTACATTGTCTTAATGTCTATTAGTTCCCCTCATTGATGATTTCAGAGTTCTCTGATTTGTTATCATTCTAAAACTGTTACAGGAACGACAGCACAATTACCTGAAAGATGGTCCATATGTCACTCCGGAAGAAGCACTAGCAATTTATACAACTACTGTTCATTGGCTGGAATCAAGGAAGTTTTCTCCAATTCCATTCCCTCCATTGTCGTATAAACATGACACAAAGTTGCTCATCCTAGCCCTTGAGAGACTAAAGGAATCTTATAGTGTAGCTGTGAGGTTGAATCAGCAGCAGCGGGAGGAGCTTGGTTTGATTGAACAAGCTTATGACAATCCTCATGAAGCTCTGTCACGGATAAAACGTCATCTTCTTACCCAGCGTGGGTTCAAAGAGGTAACTTTATCATTTATAAAGATAACCAGAATGTTTTGAATTTTCGATTACATAAAAATTGAAACTGGCTAATTATGTAGAAATTTAAAACTGAGGTAGGTATTTAGGGGTTATAGAAATTTTTAAATGGTCATACGTGGTTATGTGCTTATGGTATTTCTCTTGTGATTGCATTTTATCTTATGATTTTTCTACATGCGTAGCATATGTTATTACACGTGTCGGATAGTAGAGTAAACTCATTATTATTCACCTTTTTATATAGGAGAGATAAACTCAACGTGCTATTTGTTTGTGAAATAACCATCAAATTGATTGTAAAAAAGCTAGCTAACAGAGTACCAGCGCGGCTAAAGATTTATAGCCGAGCCGAAAATTATCAGAACCCAGCTAACAACTTTTTTTTGTGGAGTAATGGGTTGAACATATCTTGTTAAGGTTACCCTAGTAAACTAATGGTGAATACGTGTTTTCTGCAGGTTGGCATAGAATTTATGGATCTATACAGCTACTTGATTCCAGTTTATGAAATAGAGCCTCTAGAGAAAATTACCGATGCCTATCTTGATCAATACTTGTGGTACGAGGGTGACAAGCGCCACTTGTTTCCAAACTGGATTAAGCCAGCAGACTCAGAGCCACCACCGCTTCTTGTATATAAGTGGTGCCAAGGTATCAATAATTTGCAAGGTATATGGGACACGGGTGATGGGCAGTGTGTCGTGATGCTCCAGACTAAGTTCGAGAAGTTCTTTGAGAAGATTGATTTGACAATGCTGAACAGGTTTCTATCTCAGTAATGATTCATTAATTATAGATATTTAGCATTGGCCTTCTGGAGTAATATAAGTTTTTTGTGTTGTTTCTTTCAGGCTTCTTCGATTGGTGCTTGACCACAATATTGCAGACTATGTGTCAGCCAAAAATAATGTGGTTCTATCTTACAAGGATATGAGTCATACCAACTCATATGGTCTCATTAGGGGACTTCAGTTTGCATCATTCGTTGTTCAGTTTTATGGACTGTTGCTTGATCTTCTGCTTCTTGGTCTGACTCGAGCGAGTGAAATTGCTGGGCCGCCGCAGATGCCTAACGAGTTTATGACGTATTGGGATACAAAAGTGGAGACACGCCATCCCATAAGACTCTACTCTCGGTATATCGACAAAGTTCATATTATGTTTAAATTTACCCATGAAGAGGCTCGGGATCTTATTCAGCGCTATCTTACGGAGCATCCCGATCCCAACAATGAAAACATGGTGGGATACAACAATAAGAAGTGCTGGCCAAGAGATGCAAGAATGAGGTTGATGAAGCACGATGGTATGCTCTTCGTTTTTATGTAATCTGATTTGACCGTCTTTATGCACTACTTGTTGTGTCTAATTGTTTATTCATCTTTCAGTTAATCTCGGTAGAAGTGTCTTCTGGGACATGAAGAACCGTCTTCCTCGGAGCATCACAACTTTGGAGTGGGAGAATGGCTTCGTCTCTGTCTATAGCAAAGATAATCCTAACCTGCTGTTCAGCATGTAAGTGTTTTATTCGAGTATATTAGTGCAGCTGTTACTAATGCTATTATGCTAGGCCTTCGTTTGACTACGATTTGGTAATGCTACTGACAGCACTGTCTCTTTCGCTTTCTTGCTTCCAGGTGTGGATTTGAAGTCCGTATACTTCCAAAAATTAGGATGACGCAGGAAGCTTTTAGCAATACAAGGGATGGTGTCTGGAATCTGCAGAACGAACAGACCAAGGAGAGGACTGCTGTTGCTTTTCTGCGGGTTGATGATGAACATATGAAGGTGTTTGAGAATCGTGTGAGGCAGATCCTTATGTCGTCAGGATCGACCACTTTTACCAAAATCGTCAATAAATGGAATACAGCTCTAATTGGTATATTCTATGGGACCAATTAGGCACCACGGATAGCTGTTTGTGATGTGTGGCTTAGCATGAAGCTGAACACTTCTTTTTTCCATTACAGGTCTCATGACTTACTTCCGTGAAGCCACTGTGCATACGCAAGAGCTTCTGGATCTACTGGTCAAATGTGAGAATAAAATCCAAACAAGGATTAAGATTGGGCTGAATTCAAAGATGCCTAGTCGGTGAGCAAAATCTATCTTATAATTGTGATATATACTTCAGAGCTGTATGCTTATGTTTCTGTCACCGTACTGTTCTACTTTTTTTGGCAGATTTCCTCCTGTTATCTTCTACACGCCAAAGGAAATTGGGGGGCTGGGAATGTTGTCAATGGGTCATATCTTGATCCCACAAAGTGACCTTCGATACAGCAAGCAAACAGATGTTGGTGTAACCCACTTTAGGAGTGGAATGAGCCACGAGGAAGATCAGCTTATACCAAATCTTTACCGTTACATACAGCCATGGGAAAGTGAGTTTATTGATTCACAGCGGGTGTGGGCAGAATATGCCTTAAAGAGGCAGGAAGCACAGGCTCAAAATAGGCGTCTTACATTGGAAGATCTGGAAGTAAGTATCATGCTTGTTACCTCTCTACTTAATGAAGTTCTGAAAGGCGAGCATTTACCTTCTTTTAGTAGTCTTGGAAGTAGTCTTTTGTCTTCACTTGACATAGGGTTCTGGGAGGATATATGTGTGATGTGTTACCCTCTTTTGGTGTCCAAGCTCAAAAGTGTTTTGTATGTATGTTACTTCTAGAATATTTATGTTATATGAGAGGATATTAACTTGTATATAAAAATGTGGCAGGACTCTTGGGATAGAGGAATTCCTCGCATAAATACTCTTTTTCAGAAGGACAGGCACACATTAGCGTATGATAAAGGTTGGAGGGTTCGGACCGACTTCAAGCAGTACCAAGTTCTTAAACAAAATCCTTTCTGGTGGACACACCAGAGGCATGATGGGAAGTTGTGGAACTTGAACAACTACCGAACTGATGTCATCCAAGCTCTTGGAGGTGTTGAGGGTATTCTTGAGCACACATTATTCAAGGGAACATAGTAAGTCTGCGTTTCATTTTCCCTCAGCTAATTATGATTTTTGCTTCATAATAACATATTATGTTCAGTTGCTGCATTTGATCTTTAGCCCCAATTTGCTAATTTTTTTCGTACTTTACACGAATGTAGTTTTCCAACCTGGGAGGGTCTTTTCTGGGAGAAGGCATCTGGTTTTGAGGAGTCCATGAAATATAAGAAGCTGACAAATGCACAGAGGTCTGGTCTGAACCAGATTCCAAATAGAAGATTCACGCTCTGGTGGTCTCCAACAATTAATCGAGCAAATGTGTATGTCGGTTTCCAAGTGCAGTTGGACCTGACAGGAATATTTATGCATGGAAAGATTCCTACACTAAAGATATCTCTGATTCAGATTTTCCGTGCCCATTTGTGGCAAAAGATCCACGAGAGTGTTGTTATGGATCTTTGCCAAGTATTGGACCAAGAGTTGGATGCCCTGGAGATAGAAACTGTGCAGAAAGAGACGATTCATCCGAGGAAGAGTTATAAGATGAACAGCTCTTGTGCTGATGTTCTTCTATTTGCTGCCCATAAATGGCCAATGTCTAAGCCTAGCCTGGTTGCTGAGTCAAAGGATATGTTCGACCAGAAAGCTAGTAACAAGTATTGGATAGATGTGCAACTTCGGTGGGGAGACTATGACTCCCATGATATTGAGCGTTATACTAGGGCCAAATTCATGGATTACACAACGGACAACATGTCCATCTATCCATCTCCAACAGGTATGTAAAACTGTTTCCAGTTTCTTTTGTCTTGCAAATTCTTTGCTTTTCTGCATTAAGTTTTAAATTTTGACAAAATCCGTGCAGGTGTTATGATTGGCCTTGATCTGGCATACAACTTGCATTCTGCCTTTGGTAATTGGTTCCCTGGTTCGAAACCTCTTCTTGCTCAAGCGATGAACAAGATCATGAAGGTACTAGTACTAGAATTTTTATTTTGGGATGTTTCTTAAAGCCCTTTTAGTTTAAATATGTGACTCATCGTTTAAACCTTTAATTATTACAGTCAAATCCAGCTCTATACGTGTTGAGAGAGAGGATAAGGAAAGGTTTGCAGCTATACTCATCTGAGCCTACCGAGCCATATTTGTCATCTCAAAACTACGGTGAAATATTCAGCAATCAAATTATATGGTTTGTTGACGATACCAATGTCTACCGTGTTACAATTCACAAGACGTTTGAAGGAAATTTAACCACAAAGCCAATCAACGGTGCAATTTTTATTTTCAATCCAAGAACTGGGCAGCTATTCCTGAAGGTAATTTGTCATCTCCTGCACGTGTATTGTGAACCAACAATGCTACTTTGTCTGTTTAAGTCTGATAACATGGAGTTAGATCTTACGTAACTGCTTTTTTGTTGTATAGGTTATCCATACAAGCGTTTGGGCTGGTCAGAAGCGTCTTGGTCAACTAGCGAAATGGAAAACTGCTGAAGAGGTTGCTGCACTTGTGCGGTCTCTCCCTGTTGAAGAACAGCCAAAACAAATTATTGTGACTCGCAAAGGAATGTTGGATCCTCTCGAGGTTCACTTGCTGGATTTCCCCAACATTGTTATCAAAGGAAGTGAACTGCAGCTTCCATTCCAGGCTTGCCTTAAGATAGAGAAGTTTGGGGATCTGATTTTGAAGGCCACAGAACCGCAGATGGTCCTGTTCAATATCTATGATGATTGGTTGAAGAGTATTTCTTCATATACTGCCTTTTCAAGACTCATTCTCATCCTTCGTGCGCTTCACGTGAACAATGAGAAGGCTAAGATGTTGTTGAAGCCCGACAAGTCTGTTGTCACTGAGGCACATCATATCTGGCCCTCTCTCACCGACGACCAATGGATGAAGGTAACTCTTCTGCCACTGTTTATGTTTTTTGTTTCATCTAAGTTAGTTTCTTTCTATCCTATTTTATTTGACAGTATCCTTCTTCACAACACTCCGTCAGCGCCTGCTGTTTTGTTTTTTTGAATTGTGTGATATAAGATGCTCTACGCTCTCTTTGGTTGGATAGTATTCTCCTTCCTGATTCCCAATAATGTCAAATTCAGGTGGAAGTAGCACTTAGAGATCTTATCCTTTCTGACTACGCGAAGAAGAACAATGTGAATACCTCAGCTTTGA
Organism: Anastatica hierochuntica; assembly: GCA_900406275.1. NCBI lineage: Eukaryota > Viridiplantae > Streptophyta > Magnoliopsida > Brassicales > Brassicaceae > Anastatica > Anastatica hierochuntica. The sequence continues at coordinate 3,463 of OVAN01012759.1, read as the reverse complement.
CACAATCAGAGATCAGAGATATTATCCTTGGAGCTGAGATTACTCCGCCCTCTCAACAAAGGCAACAAATAGCTGAAATTGAGAAACAGGTACTTGGAGTTGTTACTTCTGTCAGGTTTTAAAACAAACATTCAGAGAGTTGATTTGTGCCTATTAGTCTTTGTTCACTGTAATTCTATATCTTATTGGCAGGCAAAGGAAGCTAGCCAGCTTACTGCTGTCACAACAAGAACTACAAATGTTCATGGTGATGAGCTCATTACCACCACGACCAGCCCCTACGAGCAATCTGCCTTTGGTTCCAAAACAGATTGGCGTGTGCGTGCAATATCAGCTACTAACCTCTACCTCAGAGTCAACCACATTTACGTGAACTCGGATGACATAAAGGTTAGAATCCAATTTGTTCTTGTTTGTTTTGCCTGATAAGTAAAAGCCTTTCAGGGTGTCTCCGCTTACACATTATTTATTTCTTGGTGTTCCCAGGAAACCGGATACACCTACATCATGCCAAAGAACATCTTGAAGAAGTTCATATGCATAGCGGATCTTCGTACTCAAATTGCTGGGTATTTATATGGTATAAGTCCCCCAGATAATCCCCAAGTCAAAGAAATCCGTTGTGTTGTGATGGTGCCGCAGTGGGGATCTCATCAGCAAGTTCACCTGCCATCGTCTCTTCCTGAGCATGATTTCCTAAATGATCTTGAGCCCCTGGGATGGTTGCATACACAGCCTAATGAGCTCCCCCAACTCTCTCCACAGGTATGTATAAATATATGCGTTCATTAGCTATATATACCATATAATATACGTAGTAGCATTATAACCCCCATTCCTGACTGATGTTATCTTTTGGTGCAATAGGATGTCACCTCTCACTCCCGTATTCTGGAGAACAACAAGCAGTGGGATGGAGAAAAATGCATCATCCTGACATGCAGTTTCACCCCGGGCTCCTGCTCCTTGACGTCATACAAGCTGACCCAAACCGGGTACGAATGGGGACGGCTCAACAAGGATACAGGCAGCAATCCCCACGGTTACCTTCCTACCCACTATGAGAAGGTTCAAATGCTGTTGAGTGATCGGTTCCTTGGGTTTTACATGGTAAGGAACACGATACCCGTCTCTTCTGCTTTGTTCTCTGAAAGTTTAAAACTGTTAAAAGAAAGGAATTTTGACAAATGTTAATGTGATAGGTTCCTGAGAACGGGCCGTGGAATTACAATTTCATGGGAGTGAAGCACACGGTGGGCATGAAATACAGCGTCAAACTCGGATCACCAAAGGAATACTATCACGAGGAGCATCGTCCCACTCACTTCCTTGAGTTCAGCAACATGGAGGAAGCTGACATCGCCGAGGGAGATCGTGAGGACACCTTTGCTTAAAACACTTTCTTTTCTTGTTTGTAGTATAACTTCATCTTTGGTCATCTTTGGCAATAGAGTTTTGTAATGATTTGTATGTACTACGCAAATCAAGAAAGAAACCGGGTTTTGCTTTTCTTGTGCGATACTGATATAATATAGTAGTATCAGTAAATCTCTAAAGTGTTGCTATTTGAATCCTGATACGCATCTTTTATATGAATGCCTGAGTTTTTATTGTAGTCAAAATATGCAAAGTTTACACTAAAACAGGCAATTTAGGTTGGAAATAACAAAAGCAGAGCATGCAAACTCAAAAGAAACTTAAAACACAATGGCCCTGTTCGTTTGACAATCGCTGGCGGCAACGACCAGCGGTAGCGATCGGCGATAGTTTTTTAGGGGGTGTCAAAATGGGTCAATACCCATGGATTGACCCGGTTTATCCACAATTTTAATGGGTTTGGATTGATTTTTAAAATCCATATAAATAAATGGGTTTAATGGGTTAACCTTAATGGGTTTATGGGTTTAGCGGGTTAACCCATTAGGGTTATTGGTTACCCATGGGTAGTATTGATAATCTAAAAGATTAATTTAATAAATAATAAATATGTAAATTACTTAAAACTATTAGGGTTTTTCTTTTATAAATAGTCGTAGTTGATTCCTTTAATCTATTTCTAATCTAGGTTTAGTCTAAATATCAACTACGCTTGCATCTCACACAATTTTGATTGGGTTTTTTCAAGATGTCATCTTCCAAAGGTATGTGTCAATTACTTTTTCTTCTAGAAATTTTCGTTTATTCATTCACTGTATGTATTACGTACCTTCTTACAATAATTTCTATGTATTATTGTTTTTTAATTATTAGTTAATAATAGTGTAATTGGGTAGAAAGAGAATTGACATGACGTTAGATGAAAACAAATTATATTTTGATTATTTTTCATCTAATACTAGTGTAGAAAGAGAATTTTTCATCTCTAAGATAGTAACGTTAGTATAAGAGGGTAGAAAGAGAATGTTTGATTGTTTGTCAAATCTGACGTTAGATGAAAAATCAAATTTTGATTATTATTTTGTATTGATGATGTTCAAAGGGAAAGCTATGAGATGAAAAAGTTTATGAATGTTTTGGTTCCACATTCAGAGAAGACATGAACACCTAAAAATAATAGTTATTGTCATTCTCTATGAATTGTTCTATACCTATTGCTATTATTTAATTATATTTTAGTTACGATACTTTTTGTTAAAGAACTTTTATTTTTTTAAAAAAATTGTTCTCTACATAATGAACTTTTCTGTTGAAGAATTAATTGTATCTTAATTTTAGTGTCAATTTTGAACTATGACTTTTTTGTTTAAATTATCCTTTGATTAAGCTCTAAATTTTTGAAAAAGTGTATGGTTATGACTTATAATATATTTTTCATATATATTGTTAGATAAAATAGAAGATTGGGAAGCAAAGCTTGCTGATGAAGAAGAGACTATGATAAATGATGAGGATGATTTTACACATGAGCCATCACTTCAAGGCGAACCTGAAGAAAATTCTCGCAAAAAAAGGAAGAGAACTTCAGATATGTGGAAACATTTTTTTTATTGGAAAAGGTTCAGAAACAAATGGCAAGAATCGAGTTCAATGTAACTATTGTGGTGATAAGCTTGTGTTTGAGGATACCACATGAACGTCTCCTATGAAGCGTCATCATTTAAGGTGCATGAAGAAACCAAAATATACGCATGTAGCTAATATGATAATTGATGCAGATGGAAAGGCGGAAAAGTTGAAGATTGATCAGAGTGTTGTGCGGGAGAAGTTCAGTAGGGTTATAATTCGGCATGATCTTCCGTTTGANCTGAATCCAGATTACAAGTGCTATACTAGAAACACTGCAGCAGTAGATGTTGTTAAAACTTGGGAAAGCGAAAGGCAAAAGTTGAAATTGGAGTTGGAAAGGATCCAAAGTAGAATATGTTTGACTTCAGATTGTTGGACATCAACTTCTGGAGAAGGGTATATGTCCTTGACAGCTCATTATGTGGATGAAAGTTGGGTTCTTAATAGCAAGATCTTG
>OVAN01012758.1:161-13428 GCA_900406275.1 Anastatica hierochuntica | reverse complement strand
TATAAATTTAAAACTTGAAGTTAATCACTAGCGAAATCTAGCCTCATCATAATCTAAGTAAGTTTAGTTTGATTCCGAGTTACTGATTTAAATTAATATTTGGNGATTCCGAGTTACTGATTTAAATTAATATTTGGTACTAACTAAATGTACGTAATATTAATGTTAAAATATTTTAACAATAAACTTATTTATCATGTAAATTGTCCTCTTGCAAGCTTGATATTAAGTGATGATCAAAAAATGAATTATACGCTTCAAGAGATCGAAGATTTTTTGCTAAATAATGGTACTTCTCTATCGAACTACTCAAACATGCCTCAGCCGTCCAAAGAAGGTATTGATACTTCTAATCGCTTTATAGTCGATGAAATAAACTACGATCATGAACTTTTGAAAGATAGACATGATGAATGGATTTCTATGATGAAGTTAGAGTAGAAAAATGTTTATGATGAGATTATTGGTGTTGTTTCCAAGAATTGCAGTGGAGTATTTTTTGTATATGGATTTGGCGGGACTAGAAAAACTTTTCTATGGAAAACATTGTCTGCTGCAATTCGATCTAAAGGATCAATTGTTCTCAATGTTGCATCAAGTGGTATTGCTTCGTTTTTGTTAGAAGTTGGTAGGACTGCTCATTTTAGGTTTGGAATCCCTATAAATCCGGATGAGTTTACAACATGTAAAATGGAGCTTGGTTCTAAACTTGGTGAATTGGTTAAATTAGCTTCTTTGATTATTTGGGATGAAGTACCTATGATGAGCAGATTTTGTTTTGAGTCTTTGGATACTTGTTATTATAGGTGGTGGTAGAGCCGACATTGTTATGGCTACGCTTAATTCATCTCCTCTATGGAGACATTGTAAAGTTTTAAAGTTGACAAAGAATATGAGGCTTCAGTCAGAAAATCTTAGCATTGTTGAAGCGAGAGAGGTCAGAGAATTTTCAAAGTGAATATTAGATGCTAGTGAAGGAAAACTTTCTGAGCCGAATGATGAAGATGCTTTAATAGAGATTCCAGAAGAGTTTCTCATTAAAGAAGCCACTAATCCTATAGAGGTAATCACAAGAGAAGTCTATGGAGATCCTAGCCTTTTGAAAGATATGAAAGAACCTACGTTCTTCCAAGAGAGGGCAATTTTATGCCCTCGCAATGATGATGTGAAGAAGATAAATGAGACTATGCTAGATAAACTTAATGGTAAGTATTTTATATAGATTACTTTCTTTGCGATATATAATTATATGAATTTGTAATAAAATTTTGCAACAAATTTGTTTTTTTGTCGTATAACAGGCGAGGGGACTGTTTATCTAAGTGTTGAGAGTATTGATCCTACGAATTTGGAATCATATAGAACTCCAATTTTCACTCCTGATTTCTTAAACAATTTTCATATTTCTTGTTTGCCTAATCACATCTTATGTCTGAAGATTGGCACTCCTATTATGTTGCTTAGAAACTTAGATCCAAATAATAGTTTATGCAACGGAACAAGGATGCAGATTACACAGCTTGTTGACCACGTTCTGGAAGCAAAAGTTATAACAGAAAATAGAATCGATGATAGAATGCTTATTCCTAAAGTTCTCATTACACCGTCCGACATGACATTACCGTTCAAAATGCGTCAAAGACAGTTTCCTGTATCGCTTGCTTTTGCAATGACTATTAACAAAAGTCAAGGCCAATCGTTAACGGAAGTGGGATTTTTTCTTCCTTCCTGTACGTTGCATTGTCTAGAGTTACGTCGAAAAGAGGATTAAAAGTGCTTATTTTTGACGATGACGAGAAGCCTCAGACATCTACGATGAATGTTGTGTTCAAAGAAGTGTTTAGTAATTTAGACAACACGAGGATTGAATCAATTTGATGTTTTTAGACTTCTTTTGATTTTTTCAAAATAATTTTATCATAACCTAAGACTATTTTTTATTCCAAGTTAATACTTTAATTTTGATTTATTTGAAGTCATTTTTTAAGGTTTGTAAGCATAACCGGTTTTAAAAATACAATGAATTACATAAAACCTTTTACCATTTTTTATACGACATACCAAGATTAAAATATTAAAACATCCGCAATAATAAAATTTATACAACTAAAATTATGGCATTAGCACATATATAATTTTTAAATACACTAATAATAATATTAACGAATATACAAATTCTTAGTGTATCGAAATCATCACAATAACGTATATATGTGTATTTAATACCTACAAACCATATAAACTTCACATTATTTAATTTTAGACTACCTATAAATGTTTAAACTTTTAAAACATATTATCCCGCATCTAAGCGCGGATCAAATTCTAGTCTATACTATCAAAATAGAAGCACCTTAAAAAATAACATTTAATTCATGTATAGTTTGTATAATTTACCACTGCATTTAAGTTAGGGAGACTTACAAAAAAACACCTTTGTATTGTTTGTTTTTCAAAAATACCCCTGCATGAAAAAATTTTATTTTTACACCTCCCTTTTTAATGAAAAAGACCATTATACCCCTAGACTAAAAGAAACCCTAAACGTTAAACCCTAAACCCTAAACCATAATTCCTAAACTTTAAACCCTAATAGCTAAACCCTAAACCCTAATCACTAAATGTTAAACCCTAAACCCTAAACCCTAATATTTGAAGTGTATATTTGAGAACCATTAAAAGACAGGTGTAAATGTAAAATTTCTTTTCCTTTTAGGTGTATTTCTGTAAATTAATCTTTAAGTTATGATATTTAATATATTGTAGTATTTTATAATTGTTATCTCAAAATATACATATTGTATTTATAAAAAAGTACAGCTATATTTGATTACGAATATATAGTATTTCATTAAAAAAATCATTATTTCACTAAAAAAGTAAAATATATTTTATTTTAAATTTGAGATAATACAATTAAGTTTTTTCAAATAATGATATTATAATATTACTATTTTAGAATAAAATTTTTACAAAAATAAAAAACATAAAATGATAAAAATTAAATAACTTAGAAAATTTATAAAAAATAATTTATATACACTATGAAAATACAAGTTTAGTCATATGATATTTCAAAAAAAGAAACTATAACTTATATTTTTATAAATAAATAAAAATTGAAATTATCCTAACAAAAAAAAAAATTGATAAATTAATATATAAAAAAAACAGTATACCAACGGGTTTTGTATCACGGTTTCAGGTATCGGATAATATCCAAACCAAACCTGAATTCTTATGGATACACAAAAAAAAACTTAAAAATCCCACAACTAAATCTGACCTTGAAATTCAAAATAATCTAAAAATCTAAAAATTTTGAACTTGAATCCGAGCATGAAACTCGAAGTAACCGGAAATCTTTAATCCAAAACTCAAAAAACCCGAGAAAACCCGAAAGATTTGGAAAACCCAAAAAAAAAACTAAAAAAATCCAAAAATACTCAAACTAAATTCGTAATAGTTTTGAGTATATTCCAATTTTTTTAAGTTACTTAATTTAATCTGATTCCGAATATACACTAACCAAAACAGACCTGAATAATAAAATAAATATATAAAAATTTATAAAAATATAAGTGGTCGCACGGGTAAAACTCTAGTTAATCGTTAAAAAGCACGCGTACCAAACATTCTCTGAAACAATATTAGTAGTGGGGGAGATAGTGTGCATCAGTGCATGCTTGTTGACATCATTAGATAATACCAACAAAATAACAAAAAGAGAATATAATTCTTTAGAAATAGTGATGCGAATATAATAGGAATAATGAAGAGAAACAATTTGTTAAAAAAATCACGTCACGAACAAATATGATGTTTATTCACACAAAAGGGACAACAATATCGTTCAAGTAAGGCACAATCTACTTGCATCATATCATATTTCCTTTATATTCTCAACTTCCAAAAATCATATCTCTTATTTTTCTTGGTGTAACATTTAGAAAACAGAAATACATAAAATAGAGTTGAACATTCGGATACTTGATCAGATTCGGATCGGGTTTAGTTTAGGTTCGAATCTCGAACTCCAGACCTACAAAACTCGTTCGGGTACTTTTAGTTTTTGTGTTCGGGTTCGGTTCGGATAGATGCACGTTCGGGTAATTTCAGGTCAGGTATACGGATTCGGGTATTTCGGATTTTTTCGGTTTTTTCGACTATTTCGCGTTTTTTTTTTTAATTTTCTGGTTATATCAGATATTTTGGGTATTTTAGAGTATTTTATCAGATATTTTGAGCATTTTTCGGATATTTGGGTATCTTCGGGTATTTATTGGATTTCAGATTCGGGTTCGGGTTCTTCGGGTTCATCGGATATTTTGGTACCCGTTCGGGTTCAGATCGGGTTCGGGTATTACCCGAAACCCAAAATACTTAGAATCAAGTCCTGTTCGGGTATTTTTTTTGGTTCGGGATCGAGTTTGATTCGGGTATTTTGGATCAGGTTCGGGTTCGGATTCGAGTTTCGGGTAAAATGTTCAGCCCTACATCAAACAAGTCGGTAAATGTTTCCTCTAACAATTGTGGCGTATTTTTTTAACGCTTAAAGTAAGGGAAGTACATGGAGTGCTCAACCAAATGGTTGTAGAGATAAAAACAAAATGAAAACATTAATAGGTGTCATTACTATCTCCAAAACAGAAGAGTGAAGCTTTTATGATCATGGTAGAAATAACAAGAAATCAGTCCATGTACGACTCTCGAGAGAGCTTGCAGCCAATCATTGACCAGGTCCGACCTGTTCTTCCGCCTCCATCATCGTCTTAAGGCACGATGGTTCATGTAACGCAATATACGATTGATATCGGTTATCAGTGGTAACACTTCTAGCTATGACTTCTGCAACTTTATTACTTCCTTTAAAGACAAGACTCATTCTCCAAAATTCAAATTTTTTTAGCCACTCCGTGATGTCCTCTAAGATATACTAAACCTTGGATATTTGAAAGGTTAGACAATGGCCTCAATAACATTTGATGATGTGGCTTCAAAGATGACTCTTTTCGAGAGGATACGATAAACGTTTTCAATGGCCCAGACAAAGGCCATTATACTTTCTTCAAGGTCAAAGTTGATATTCGAGTATGCACGACAACTAAGGAGCAGAGGTTTGTCGTTATGATCCCGTATAATCCAGGAGGCACCATATTTACGAGTGGCATTCATCCACGGTGAACCAACATTGCATTTGTAGAAATGTTCAGGGGGTGTTTCCATGGAGCAGAGAAAAGTCTATTCATAGTATGATCGTGAGAGGAAACAGAGCATCTTGGATTAGTAGAAACATTGGCCATTAACCAAAGTTGTGCGTCCTCGCTGGCTTTCATAGCAATAGAAGCCGTTGAGCATGAAACTTGTTCAAAAAACAAGGAGTTTCGAGTTTTCCAGAGCTGCCAAAGAACCTAAGGAAAGGAGACGCGATTTGAGTACATCCCCTTCTGCTTCGTGTACACAGATAAGAGGTGGTGGATGTTGAGAAAAACTGATGTTCTTGAGAAACCGTTTTGCAGGGATGGTATAGAGGCCAAGGCCCACGTTTGTTGAGCGTGTTCACAGAGGAAGAGCATATGATTGATGGTCTCGGATTCTAGACCACATCTTGGATAAGTGGAATCGATCTTAAGCGACGATACTATAATCTTTCGAAAACAGCTAAGTCTTCCGCTAAGACTTGTGGGAACCGAAATTCGCACTGTCGATTTTCGTTGGCAAAGGAAAGTCAGGAAACCCTAACTTTCCTTGAGGTCCCGGATTTTTGCTAAACCAAACAACGACATATCAAAGTACGAAATAACAAACGACGAAATCAAAAGTAAAGAGAATCGAAAATAAAAGTAGAGCAATAGAGATCTTATTCTGAATCTTCATTGAGTGTTACAACAGGTGATAAGTCGTGGCTGCGAGAGCTGTCGGTGAGTATCCTAGTTCTAACAGCGTACGACTTGTAAACCTAGTTGAGACGTAGCTCGCTAACAAAAACGAAAATAAAACTAATTGCTCTAAGTATGAATTGTGAAGAAATTTTTCTTTGCCCCTCGTTCTTCTCCTTAGCCCCTCTTTTATATGCCTTCGTAGGTTGATCTCGTTTCCTTTTTCTCCCTAGATTTGAGCATATCCTTCCGCGGAAATATTCTTTTTTTCAAGATTATTCCTTATCTTCACGATTTGTCCATATTTATCTTCAAACTTTAAATTTATCACATTTTTCATTTATCTTTCGTGGAACTCGAGTAAATCGTTGACGTAGTTGGGCCAATTCTCATTCAGGATCATAAGTGGACTTTTATCTCAGTCTAGGCCTTCGTGGGTCGTTTTGCGACGAAGTGACTTTTACGATTTCTTTCAGAGAAATCATCTTTCGTACGATTACGCAGTGACAGTTTTGAGAAATGGTAAGATCAATCATGTAGTTTAGATAGTATCGGTGTTCGACTTAACTGTTATCGTTTTATACGATCGATACGAAGTTTTTTACGAAAAGAACAAGTTTTTACGATTATTATCGCGAAACTTTAACGGAAACTCCAATCGAGACGAAACAAGAGACAATCGAACCGAGATTCGAAAGAGAAGATGATCGAGAGGATGCGGTCTAGTCAACCGTGGGCGACTAGACGTTGTCTGTGTCTAGTCGCCCGTTGGCAACTAGACTTGGCACAAGTCTAGTCGCCCAATGGGAAACTAGACTTGGCACGAGTCTAGTCACCCAATGGGAACTAGACTTGGCACGAGTTCATGTTGTTCGTGTTTCCGAAGTGACGTGGTTATCCAACGTTTACGGTGACTTCTTATCGCTTTGAAACTTTTTTTATTGAGATCTCTCGGAAGTCTTGGACGTTGATTTCGATATTCTCTCGTTTAGTTGCTAGCGAGTGACTAGACTTTGCGAAACGATTGCCTATGGTTGGCTAGATGTGGAGCTTCGACGTTTGGTTGAGAGGAGATCAACTAGATGGTAAGAGCCTCATAATTGATAATCCTCTTACGATTTTCATTCCCGAAAGAAAGACAACATTTCCTTTATCCTTTTTAGGCATCGATCTCGTCGTGACCATTTTTGACCCCAACAGTTAGCCCCCTAGTTTGCAAGAACCGTTGGAATGTTCTTGCGAACTTTAAAGCACGTTAGGTAAGTTAGACGGGATTGACGGCTAAAAAGTCTGAGGATTAATAGTAAGTTTCCCGTTCTATAAATATGAGGAGTAACTTTCCAAACCTTTCACTTGCTCATTTTTACAACAAAAAATTCCTTAAGGTAAAAACTCCTTATCCTTTCCATCTCTCTCCTCTTTCCAAACGCTTTACCGTCGAATTTCGACCTCGAAAGCCTATGAGTTCGGGAAGGCGACGTTGTACAGAAAATCGAATTCTTGCCACACTCGATCGATCCCGAGGAAGTGGAGTAGTATTGGTGTGTTACTTGTGGTATCGAAGCTCCACCGGCCGATTCATGGTGCCCGCCGAGACCGACCTTCAAAAAAGACGCCAGTAGGCCGAGCGGGTGCCCAGAATCTTTCCTCACCGTCATGCGGGATTTCTGCTGAGTTCCGGAGGAGGTGGAGTGTCGGATGCCAAAGTTTGGAGAGGATTCTGACTCTCCGCCTTGTGGCTTCTTTACGTGCTACGAAGCGCATTTTTTGTTTTGTCGACTATGGTTTCCCATTCTAGGGATCATAGTTCAGTTTTTATACCACTATGGCTTATCAATCGGCCAGCTCTCGCCTGTCGGTCTCCAACACCTTGTTGGACTCTTGGTTCTGAGTTATGGATGAGGAATGGACCTAAGCGTCGATTATCTATTGGTGTTTTTGTCTCCGAAGGCCACGAGTTTGCCACTTTTTGGAGAAGCGTCAGACTTGGATGCCTTCCTTGCTTCTTTTGATGCATCGATGCATCAACTCGCGGTCGATGTGGGATTCGTTAGGTTGGGGCAATATGCAGAGGCCTCGCGTTTGTGCATGGGGGTTAGTTTTTGAGCATATGACATGATTCCGTTCACTCAAGTGACATCGCTCCTAACTTTTTAAAAGATTCCTTTTTTTCAAGGTCTCCATGTGATGGACGAGGCACTTAAGGCGAGCAACTTGGAGACGCAGATGGCTCGGTTCAAGGCCGAGAGACTCGAAGAAGAGAACTCCCGCCTGAAAAGGGAGGTCAAAGTGGCTTCTCTCCATGAGAAGGAGTTTATGCGGAACCAAGCATCGCAGGTTCGTCGCGCGTATAGGCGCAGTAAATGCGAGGTTGCCTCGGTTGTGACTGAACGATCGGTATAGTTTGCGATAGACTTTGACTAGTACAGGTTCGCGCAATAGTCTTTTGGAGAAAATCGCGAGTGTCGTGGTTCGGTGGGTGCTTTGTGGTGCACCTAGCTTTCCAACTACTCCTACATCTTCGAGATGGAAAAAATGTCCAGCCACATGAAGAAGTGCAAGGATGTTGAGTCTACGATCCCATCAATCGAAGACAGGGTTCGGGGTCACTAGGCCTCGATTTTCGTTTCTCCTGATTCAGAGGAAGTTGGGAACACCGCTCGGGGTGAAGAGGACCCGGTGGACCAAAACCTAAACCCGTTTAGCATGGGTGACTTTTCGATCTCTGGCTATTATGAATACGATTCGTGAATAAAAAATGTTTGTATGTAGAGGGAGTGTGTTCCCTGTTTTAAGTTGTGTTTTGGCCAAGTGTAGCTACTTTCTATCTATTGGGGTCGGCCGTATGTGGCTTCGGAACCCCGTCATCTTGCGGTTTAGTGTTAATAGACAGTATTTTTTGATTTGATAATGTATGAGTAGTACTGCGTAAGTGAAGACAAATTATGAGTTGTCGTCTCATACTCGTTCCTTGAAAGATCGCTATATTTGTTGTTTGTTTTGGGAGTGAGTTTTCAAGAGACTTGGTCTTTCAAATTCTTATAAACATGAACATAGACGAAGAGACAAATTTTGGGATCTCGTATCGGTTAGATACTATTTCTTGAGATGTTTGAGACCAATGTGTTGGGTTTAGGGCAAGACCTAGGCTTACTCTCGGTTTTATGGCGTGCCGTGACTAACTCTGGTTTACGTTTCCCGTTTTCGATTTCGACATGGTTCCGTCTCGATGTTGAAGTTTGCGATAAGTTCTCGGCTTATATGACTTACATCAATTGAGAATCGAGCATCTCTCCAAAGACAATTTCTAAGTCGCCTGGAAGTGCTAACCAAAATTTTGAATTTCTTTTTTAGCGCGCTATTATCCTAGTCGGATGTATGAGAAATCATTCTTCGTGAAGAGCAGGTTAAGGTGGGTGATTAGTTCGTCCGTCAGGGCTAATCGACGGGTGAAACATTTGGACAAGTACTTGTTATTTTGCCGGTAGGGGTTTGATAGTCTTGCGACTGTTTTTAGAAGTTTTAGATCGAGTTCGGAATTGTGCTTCTCGCAAATTCGCAACATCTCGCTTTTTTCCGAAAGTTTTTCCGTTCAATGGTAGAATGTGTTGATAAACACGGTATAGTCAAGATTCGTTAATGAAGGTTTTCTCGTATGATTTCCGTTTTTGGGTTATACGAAAAATAAAAAGCAAAAATTTAGTATCGTAACGTATCGAAAAGTTTCGAGTACAAAGTGTGAGAGTATACAAGTATACGTACACCCACTCCTCCCCCCTTTTTTAGAAAGTGGGACAGCTGAACTCCTCTTGCAAAGAGCTGCCTACGTACTTTTTTCAAGGATGAAGCCGTCTCGTAGTTCAGTTTGTTGTCGTGAGTGATTCCTCGTTTGGCAGAGTTGTGTCGGCCGTTTCAGTCTTTATAACTACAGTTGCATCGACAACTTCCTCTTGTGCGAGGGCATTGCTATGTCGAGAATGTTGGGCTCGGAAGTTTGCTTGTTTCATTCGGACTGAGCCGTTTCTTGAGTTGACGATTCTAGCACGTCTTTTTCCAAAGTGTCTTCGGTTGATGGTCGAGTTTTCTTTATTTGTTTGGGTTTGGCCATGGGTGTCATTGCGACTTGTCTTAGCTTATGCTCGGCTAGGAAGCAGAGTCGTGACTGTTTTTGGCATTCCCAGATTGTGTCGATTCCGTAGTGAGTCGAGAATTTAATGCCCAAGTGGTAGGTCGATGGGACTGCCTTCATGGAGTTTATTTATGGTGTTCTCATGATCACGTTATAGATGGCAAGATGGTCAACGACCGCAAAATCGACAACTTTCGTTATCTCCTTGGCCATCACCAGAAGCTTGATCGAACCGAGAGTCATTGACGTCGTTCCTGAGAAACCCGTGAGTGGTTTCAGTGCGGGTGTGACCTCGAATAAGTCGATGTTCATCCTATTGACGGTATCGCGGAAGATGATATCGACGATACTTCCTGTGTCGATGAGGACCCTGGCGACTTCGAGATCTTTTATGACGAGGTCGATCACGAGAGGATCGTTATGGGTTTTGTCGATTCCGACAGTTTCATATTCCTTGAATGTGATGGTGTCATTTGCAGTTTCGAGTGGCGCAGGCCAGTTTGCACTTGAATCGGCCTTTTGAGGATATGCTTTTATCGACGAGACGGTGTCGCAAAAGTATGGCGACCCTCCAATGATCATATTCACTCTGCGGAAATTGGAGTCAACATAGTTGTGTACCCTCCGGACGTCTTCTCCCTCGTGATGGACATACTTGTCGTTACGAGAGATCTTCTTTTTCGCTTTCTGTTCAGAGATTAAGTCTTTCGAGGATGCTTTCGTGGGTTTGTTTTTTGCGGTAGAAATTTCTTCTCCTCTTCGATGATGATGAAGTCTGTAGCCTTATGAAGCGCATCATGAATAGTGCGTGGTTTTTCGAGAGCTATCTATTTCCTGAACTTGGACTTGTACCAGAGGGTTTTTCTGACCACGTCTACTGCCACCTTGTCGTTGATCCCGCTGACTCTCGACATTATTATCTTGAACATGTTCATGAAATCTCGGAAAGATTCGTCTTCTCTTTGAGACAGACTCCATAGATAACCGTCGGAAGTTTCTCTATCCATAAACATGGAGTATTGTTTGAGAAATTTCGAGGAGAGTTGACAGAAACTTCTGATAAAGTTTCGTTTTAGACGGGAGAACCATTCGAGGGCCGCTCCTTGAAAATGTTCGACGAAAAAGTGGCAGAAGCCAGCGTCTTTCTCGCCTTCCTTGAGCTTGTATCTCGCCATCGTGATCTGGAAAATTTGCAGGTGAGCTTTTGGATCGGAGGTTCCATCATACATTGGAATTTTCACCTTCCCGGGATTAAAGACTCTAGTGTTGGTTATGCGAGCAGTGAATGGAGTTTTTCGAGCCTCTTCGAGGAGCCTATCGATCTCTGGCGTGGTATTGGTCGCGTGGTGGATCTGCGATTTTACCGCTTTAACCTCTGTTGTTGTTTTCGCGATGTAGTCATGGAGATCGCAAATCTCATCGAGATCGTTGCTGGCCTTTTTTCGAGATGGTTGGCATGTCATGCAAATGGCTCCGACCTGCTCCTCGGCATGTTTCTCTTGCTCTATCCAGAAGATATTTTCCTCTTCTTTTGTCATGGGTTCATTGAGCTGAGAGTCTTTCCACGTTGCGCGGCCCTTAACCCTTCTTGGGTGTATGACAACGTCTTCATCTGTGGAATCAGATTGATCGCTAAAGTCCACATCAATTCGCTCGACTGCATTATCCTTCGTTTCCTTCTCGGGATTTGAAGGGTCTTCCACGTTATTTTGCGCCGCGACAGGGGTGATTACATCAGAGCTTTGTCTCGGTGGATTTTCCTACGCGTTCTAGAGTAAGCCATGCGGAGTGGTGAAGTCGAGTCTTCTTCCGCGGAGTCTGGTAGCTCCGCGCGGAAGAATAGTTCTAGTCCTCGTGGTTAGGGTTTCGACCTGTTTAGCGAGAGAGCTAGTTAGTTTGTCTTGTTCAGCCGAATTTTTTTCGAGAGTCGAGAACATCTTTTTGATATCCTCGAACGCCGCGGTGTTTGCGTCAGCATTGAATGCGGTGTTGTTAGTCACCGGAGTGTTTTCAGCGTCGTTATTGGCACTGTCGCCATCATGAGCTGGTTGATTGTTCTGGTCGTTTGTATTCATATTCGATCTGGCGTTTTGCGGCTGCGAGTTAAGTTGATCCGTACCCTGAGCGAATATGCCCCCTCCTTCTAGCGCCAAACTATGGGAATCGAAATTCGCACTGTCGATTTTCGTAGTCGAAGGAAAGCCAGGAAACCCTAACTTTCCTTGAGATTCCGGATTTCTACTAAACCAAACAACGACAGATCAAAGTACGAAATAACAGACGACAAAATCAAAAGTAAAGAGAATCGAAAATCAAAGTAGAGCAATGGAGATCTTATTTCGAATTTGCATTGAGCGTTACAACAGGTGATAAGTTGTGGCCGCGAGAGCTATCGACGAGTATCCTAGTTCTAACAGCACAACACTTGTAAACCTAGTTGAGACGCAGCTCGCTAACAAAATCGAAAATAAACCTAATTGCTCTAAGTGTGGATTGTGAAGAAGTTTTTCTTTGCCCCTCGTTCTTCTCCTTAGCCTCTCTTTTGTATGCCTTCGTAGGTTGATCTCGTTTCCTTTTCTGCCCTAGATTTGAGCATATCCTTCCGCGGAAATATTCTTTTTTCGAGAATATTCCTTATCATCACGATTTTTCTATATTTATCTTCAAACTTTCACTTCATTGAGTTTTCCATTTATCTTTCGTGGAACTTTGGTAAATCGTTGAAGTAGTTGGGCCAATTCTCGTTCAGAATCGTAAGTGGACTTTTATCGCGTAATGGGTCTTCCTGGGTTGTTTTGCGACGAAGTCACTTTTACGATTTCTTTCAGAGAAATCATTTTTCGTACGATTACGCAGTGACGGTTTCACGAAATGATAAGATCAATCGTATAGTTAAGATAGTATCAGTGTTCGAGTTAACTGTTATCGTTTTATACGATCGATACGAAGTTTTTTACGAAAAGAACAAGTTTATACGATTATTATCGTGAAACTTTAATGAAAACTCCAATCAAGACGAAACAAGAGTCAATCAAAACGAGATTCGAAGGAGAAGATGATCAAGAGACGTGATCTAGTCAACCGTGGGCGACTAGACGTTGTCCGTGTCTAGTCGCCCGTGGGCAACTAGACTTTCCGAGGTCTAGTCGCCTAATGGGCGACTAGACTTAGCAGGAGTCTAGTCGCCCGTTGGGCAACTAGACTTTCCGAGAGTCTAGTCACCTGATGGCTCAGGATTTCACCCAAGAAATCACTGCAA
>OVAN01012757.1:0-13431 GCA_900406275.1 Anastatica hierochuntica | reverse complement strand
TTCTATTCTAAGATATTAACATATTTCCAAGATATTTGGTCGATCTTCCCGTTCTCCCAATACATCATGAACCTAAATAAAGGGAAAAGAGATATATTATATGGAGTCATTGATAGCAGAGCTATTTTTCATTATCGTATATACGGAGATAGTTAAATTTATTAATTGATTATCAGTTGTAGTAAGATTAAATTAAAAACTTATGATGATATAACAGTAATAAAATTTTAACTTTATGATTAGGAGGTTAGGGATTGGATCTGTACACAGGGCCTAGACACTAAAAATTTAACTATCTTATGGTAGGTAAATCTCTAACAACTCTAATCAAACCCCTTTTTTGGGTCAAGAAAACTCTAATCAAACCCTAACTTTCATAACCTCTAAGCGGCACAAGTGGTACAGTGGTTACCACCTCTGTTGGCCAAACGCATTTACCTGGTTCAAACCCGGGGTGATGCCTTTTTCAGAGAACTACTAAACCACTAGGCTGATGACAAAAGAAAAAAAAAGTTTAACCTCTAGATCAATTTAGCGTCATCTTTATACCGTTAAATCTGGATTCAAATTCATAATAATAAAAAAGGTAGATTAATTATGGCAACTCCTATTAACAAATATTGTGAGTTTCCGGTCGCCGCATATGTAAACTTGCAATGCCCATTATGAAAAACATTCATGACAAACTAGAAAGAAAGCAAATTAAATATTGCTAAAAATGGTGTGGCCCTCCTTTAATCAAAAATTTAATCATTAGATTTTCTTACTTATAGTTTTTAGAGAGCTTCTAACTACTTTTCTTCTCTCTTTTTTAATCCATTTACAGCATCACACCGAATGTGACAGACAAGCCCACCAAGAATGTTTCTTGAATTTCACCTGGCGCATTACTGTTATGTAAATCTTTAGCACTAAATTTCGTTTATCTAGAAATTAATCTTTTTTATTTCAATAATTTCTTGATAACTTTTCACCTACTTAAACACATAGTAAGTTAATGACAGTCTTTGATTGGAAACAGAGTCTATTTTCAACCATAAGCTTCACATATTTATTCTCTTAATGTTATTACTGACCAATAATCACATAGACGATATCATCCTCTTTGTCAAAGGCATCATTATAGCTTAAGATTTGGTAGAAACATCTAGAAAAATAATTTAGAAAAACTAATATAAGAATTAGTATTGGACCTAGATATAGACACCATGATCCGTCTATTCAAAGCGTTGTCAATATTAGAAAACGATTCCAAACAAACTATTTTTGTGATGCAAAAGTTTGTATTGGGTATGAAAGAAATGGATCAAGTTTTGACCCACTAAATCTGAAATGAAGAAAATAAAAATTTCGAAAGGGAGGACAAAGAGTGGTGGAGTCCCTGGTGATAGTGCCTGCCAACAATTCCAAAGCGTATAACGTTTTTGAGACTATTTGAACAAGGAAAACTAAGCAACAGTGTATCGTATTTTCAACGACCCTTCTTATAGATTCTGGAATGGAAAAAGATTATAAAAAAAGGGTTGATGTGATTATGCTTATTTTTATCCTCGAATAACAATGCATAAATATAAATTATCTTTAGCTGTTTTGTCGTTTCACAAACTTAATGGCAAGAAATTCTACCACTGTTTGTTTTCTTTAAAATCAAATCCTATAAAATATTTATTGTTTAATCACTCTGCCATTTTATTTTGTTTATCATTTATGTTTACTAGAACAGAATCTACTTACGCGGATTTTGTTTTGTTTTATGTTGTAGATTGTTTTTAGGATAAGTAATATAAGCTCTACTAATCTTTAATTTGATAATCAATTTATTATGTCTTCTTTTATAATTTTTTTTCTTTTCTTTTCAATATAATTTTTATTTACCATTATTTTTTCAGCAAATATCTTCTATTTGTTATATATATATATATGTGTATATATATATATATATATTGTGTGCACATGTTTACTATACTCATGCAATAAACTCTAACTAAAGTGTTGGTCCCTGCGACCCACAAGCATGACGAGTTTCCACTAAATTCTTTTAATAAACACATCACAATTTTGTATTGATTAGTAAAGTCACACTGATAATACAATATAGTTGAAATTGAAAAATTCAATGTATTTTAAGTATAAAAATGGAAAATCAAAAGTATGCCATGTAGGAAACCACACCGTCCACGGTCAGATTGAAAACATAATCATGTTTTCGTAAATATTTAGTTGAGGAAAAGGTTAGAATTGGTCATGTATATATTTAGTAGACGTGAAAACCAATGCTTAATTTAACTATTTTTGCCATGTTCAATACTAAAAAAAACTGGATCCATATCGAAAGCTACTATAAGCGAAAATTGCTGGACTTTAATTCTCCAATGTAATCCGATGGTGGGTAGATGATTGTATTTGGCTTCAGCGTAGGTAAACAAACACGCCGCGAGCTTAACCTCATAAATAATACTTATTGCATCATGTGTGTTTCAGGGTTTTTTGATCAACGTCCACTAGGGCAGCTCTATAAAATGATGAATGAAAGAGATACATCATTATTAGCCTGAAAGCTGGCTCGTAGCCAATGATACAATGATAAGTGTCTATAACGCCAAAGATAACTCGTGCTGGTCCTTAGACGTTAGCTAGATAGAACTCGTAGTCCTCTTGTAGCTGCTACTTGACCATGGGTCCATGGTATGACCATGGTTCCTTAGCGCGATTATGGCGTCTTAGTATAACTATGGCGCCATGGCATGACTATGGCGCCTTGGCGACCATCAGCGTGGCATCGTCGGTGCTGATCTAGTTGATCAAGTCAATGTCGTCAAGAAGGACATTATCACCAAGTGAGATGACCTCGTGGGCCTTGGTGACTTAACCATGGCAACTTCCACCCATAGTGGAGTTGGTGGTTTTGATTATGAGCTGTGCCCTATATAAGGGCTGCTTACGTACTCTTTGTAAGGGATCAAGCCATTCGTAGTTCATATAATATCAATCGGAGGGTTTAATGACCTTAGCCGATGATGTAAGCCTCGTTGATGTGGTTTGTGAGTATCATCGAGAGTTATAATGGGCTCGTGGCCTCATAGATGGTAGTAGACCTCACGATGTGGTTCTTGAGCATCATCGGGAGGTCTTGGGAGCATCGTGGCTCTTTACCGTGTTAATAGACTCCTCGGTATGGTTTATGGTCATTACTGAGAGACTTAGAGATAAGGATTACCTCGTAAGTTACATGTTGTGAACATGTAAATGAATAAGAGCTTGAGAGATTTTTTATTCTGTGAAGGGGATCTAGTCAGCCATGGAGAATCAACCAAACTATGGCAGTATGCCTATCCTAGCTATGGCTGGTAGGTTTCAGCTATCGGAATGGTTGTTCTGCCTCTGGGACTGTTTGTGGCTCTATGGCTGTCGTCGTGGTTTATCTGGAACATATTGGGGTTCTGTGACCATCGTTCTGGTCTGTCTGGGACAGACTGTGGATGACGCCCTGGTCTGCCAGGGCAGCCTCTGTGGGCAGATTTTGTGTCTTTCATGAAGGGAGCACTTGAATAACTCTTCATGTGGGGATCCTCTTTAGAGTTTATGAGATCCTTATTTATAGATGTCCATAATTGATATTTCCATATATCGTAATACATTTTAGGATAATTACCAATTTGTTCCATCTTAGCAATAAGGATCATTTCCGTTTTTACCTTCAGTTGTCCTTATCTGATAAGGAAGGATCTCATGAAAATATTCTGCGAATATTCTCAGCCCTAGTTTCTTCAGCCTTGGTGTAGTATCATGACCATTGCTTGTGCCCTGGTTTCATTTCAACCCTCGTCCCTGATCCAGCTAAGGCTTGACTCTAGGGGAATAAAATTACCCCCAACAGTTGCCCGCCACTCTTCATTTTCTAAAATTAGAATGCGAAGAGTAAAGATACTAATAGTCCTTGCCATTATCGCCATCCCAGCAAGGGATCTCCCGTATTGACTGAGATCATCGTGGCCGAGTATGAGTACATCGAGTGCAAGAGTAGAATCATTCCTTCTCACTTTGATGGATTCATGATAGGATCCGCAAGTAGGTCGTGATTCAGTCATGTTGTCACCATCCAATCCGCATTTCTTGGGTGGAGTTAATCTCCTTCCTTTTCTGCTTTTGTTGGATTGCCTTTTGCCTTTTCCTTTTGAATCCGTCAATATCGAAGTTGATAAAACTTTATTCACCCGTGTTTCTTTTTCATTTTGGCGCAGACTTTATTGTTTTGCCATGGAGATCTTTCCAATAGGGCTTAACCCTAGATAGGGTAAGGTTGTGACCTTAGCCTTGGCTTTTGGTATAAGACTTGCCTGCTTTTGGAGCATCAAAGGGCATACGGCCTTGGTGTTCAGGCCTTCGATGGATGAGAATCCACTTGAGTATCATGGTTGTAGGTCTTGAGTACTTTTCTTTTTGGTCGTAGCTCTGGGACCATGGTTTGACCGTTGGTCCTTACTAAGACATCTGCCCATCGCTCGAGATCTTAGCCTTGGACTGCTTTTCTTTGGCGTCTAATCTTAACAATACTCGGGTCACAACTTCAGTGATGACTCCTCGCTGAGCTCTTGGCATGGGGAATCTTGGACTTGATGGGCGCATGGCCATGGGGCACGTGGCCTTGGTGAACCATGGTCTCTTAGATTTACGAACCCTTAGTTTCTACATCTAAGCCTTGGGGTATATGGCCCTATAGAACCAGAGGGTCATCTTTTTAGACGCCAAATCCTGTCAGACCCATGGCAGGGATTAACTCCTTGCGTTCTCTTCTGAGTTCTAGGGCTTTCTTGCTCTTTGGGCATGGCATTCATATTTATGAGGCTTTCGGGCTTGGTTGGCTGAAGCACTCTGATATGTTGGTTCTGGCAGCTCTACTGGGGTCTAGATATCCATGGCTTGGGTAGGTCCACGATCTTTCATTGTTGAACCTGCATTCAAAGAAAATGTGGGGCACATGGCCCTGGTGGACTATGGCCTCTAGGGCATTTAGATTTACAAATTTTAAAATTTGGTATCTAAGCCCGAGGGCACATGTACTAGAGAACCGTGGATCCATGGTGGTCTTAACCAAGAGTGGGACATCAAGCCCTTAGTGGATCATGGGTTTGTATTTGTCAGACTATGAAAGTCTTGTTTCCGGGAGATAAGGTCCTGCCAATTTTACGCTTTATGAGTTGCAAATTCATAAGTGTTTGATTGTCAAGCTTTATGCTCAATTTGATCATATTTTATTACATAGATTGGTGGGCACGCCTACATTTGGGCACAAGGACTTTTCTGGACTCATGGTCCCTGGGCTAGAGTCCGTGATCAGCGGTACTAGCCCAATTTTTTTGTGAGTGGTTTCCTTAGTGGGCGCTAAGCCTGTGGGTACAAGGCTTGTGGGCACAAGGCATGTTTTGACATTTAGTCTCTGGGCCGAAGCCTTATCGACATTGTGTATCAGAGTTTTTGCTAGCTTTATTGTGACCGACTAGTTTTAAGTTTTTCTATGAGTCGCGTACTAGGATGGACAGGGATGCACATATCCATTAGTTTTGCTAACTCATAGTTTTGATGCATTGTATCTATCATCTTTAGGATCTCGTCCGCATTTCGCCACATCCTTTCAACCATGGTTTTTGAGAACTCATCTGCATTCTGCCATGACCTTTCGGCCATGATTTTTAAGATCTGGTCCTCATTCGATGACAATAGTTAGGAGCTCGTCCGCATTCCGCCATGACCTTTCGGCCATGGTTTTTAGGATCTCGTCCCAATTATATGGATTTTCCACCGTTAGGAGCCTGTCCGCATTTTGCCATGGCTTTTCAACCATGGGTTTTAGGAGCCCGTCCGCATTAGATGGACCATATTTAGGAGCTTGTCTGCATTCCGCCATGGCCTTTCAACCATGGTTTTTATGATCCCGTCTGTATTACATGGATTTTTTGGGAACAAGGCCTTGGTGGGCATAAAGCATTAGTGGGCATAAGGCCTTAGTGGGCACAAGACCTTAGTGGGCGCAAGGCCTAAGTGGGCTTAAAGCCTTAGTGGGTGCAAGGTCGGAGGAGTTTTCCAAACATAGTGAATATATATTTTTCTTCTCCAAAAGGGAGTCGCAAGCATCATTGATGCTCGCGGCTCTCTCTGTTTAGATTGCCCGATTAACCTTTGTTATTACTAACCTAGGTTCTCGTGGTTAACTTAGACCACAACATTTAGGCTCAGTCTAGTTATTTTCGAAGGCGTTTAATTTATACTGGCTTTTCTTTAAAAGAATCACTTATGTGATAAATCGCTCTTTCACTGAAAATCAATTTTTATTCTAGACTTGCCCCTGCATCATGGACGGTCATATATGGAAAGACCCAAAATCAGAATCCCCCTGACTAGGGCCCCATAATTTATTGGGCACCATGGTCTAGAGGTTTGTTTGCTTCGATCGACCCCCGTGCTCCCGTCAGGCTCGCCTCTTTCCTGTGGCCTTGGTGATCCATGGTCTCTTAGGCTTTAGATTTACAAATCCTTAGATTCTATATCTAATCTTTGGGGCACATGGCCCTAGGGAACCAAGGGTTCATATTTGTCGGACTATTTAAAGTCTAACCCTGGGGCACGTGGCCATAGTGAACCATGGTCTCTTAGGCATAAGATTTATGAATCCTTAGATTCTATATCTAAGCCTTGGGGCACATGGCCCTAGAGAACCAAGGTTTCGTAGTTGTTAGACTATTTAAAGTCCAACCATGAGGCACGTAGCCTCGGTCAACCAAGGTCTCTTAGGCATTAGATTTACGAATCCTTAGATTCTACATCTAAGCCTTTGGGCACATGGCCCTAGTGAACCAAGGCTTCGTATTTGTTAGACTATTTAAAGACTAACCATGGGGCATGTGTCCTTGGTCCTTGGTTAGGGGCTGATCCATGTTCCAAGGACTAAGAGGCACATGGCCTTGGTCCTTGGTGAGGGACTAACCCATTTTCCAAGGACTAAGAGTAATCTTTGTCCTGCAGATAAGGAAAATTAAAAGATCTACAAACAACGGGGTCTCATTGACTATCCGAAGTTGTGATCTAAAAGGAAAGCATTAAAGTATAGTGTAAATAAAAGGGATAGGATTTCGAATGCAAGGCATTTCAACTATTAGGTTGGTTTTCACCATGCCTATTTTCGCTGGTATGCTTTTGATCCTTGTAACTGGCTTTTTATGTTGGCGCTTTGCTGGTTGGGTTCGAATTCTCCGGCTTCCGCTTTAGTTGCGTGCCTATTCCTACCAATAACACTACTCTCGAACCTTAGCTCCATGCCTTAGGTAAATGAGAATGAAGTCTCTTCAGTGGAGAACTTTTTCGTTATGCGATAAGCACCAAAACTCCATGGATTTTTCCGTCCGTTATCCTTTGGCTTCCTTTGGACG
Organism: Anastatica hierochuntica; assembly: GCA_900406275.1. Taxonomy (NCBI): domain Eukaryota; kingdom Viridiplantae; phylum Streptophyta; class Magnoliopsida; order Brassicales; family Brassicaceae; genus Anastatica; species Anastatica hierochuntica. The sequence continues at coordinate 6,007 of OVAN01012757.1, read as the reverse complement.
CTTTGAACGTATCTATTGTGTTGGTCGCATGATCATATATAGAGCATCGCCTCATGCGTCATGGTTGGCCAATGATTTTCCACTCTCTTAAATTTAAAGATAGGGCTTTTGCCACCCGAGCGTAATTCACATTCGCCTTTGTGGGATCTCACAAGGATTGTCGTGGCCTCCGAGGGAGTTAGTGCTTCCTCTCGTGCTCTTGTTTCTGGAGATCGTGCTCTGATCAAACTCGATCTTCCATGACATGGGCTGAGGAGCCATGGTCTGAACAGATTTGATCTGAGAAGACATGGAGTGAGGAGCCATAGTCTTTTCAGACTGACTTCGCAAAGGCATCGACTGAGGACCCATGTTTTGTTCAGAAAGAATTCGCCAAGGCATCGGCTGAGGAGCCATGGTCTAATTAGACTTGATCTGAGAAGACATGGACTGAGGAGCCATGGTCTCATCAGACTGGATCTGCCAAGGCGTAGGCTCAGGAGGCATGGTCTGATCAGACTTTATGGCTTTAAAAGGCGGTTGTTGAATGGCCAAATAGCTTTACTATCGACAATGGCATAACTATCACACCAATGTGTGGGGTCATGCCTCCTCCTCGTCGTATGATGTGAAGCTTATCGCGCCAATGAATCAAGTTCCATGGATGTCTCCTCTTAAGGGATCCGCCATACCTCTCTCATCCATCTCGGACCATATAATTATAGTTGCCCCTCCTTCTAGCGTCAAACTAATTCAGTGTTTTTTGATCAACGTCCACTACGGCAGCTCTATGGAATGATGAATGAAAGAGATACTTCATTAATATCTTGAAAGGTGGCTCGCAGCCAATGATAAAATGATAAGTGTCCATAACTCCAAGGATAACTCGTGCTGATCCTTGGACGTTGGCCAGGTAGAATTCGTAGTGCTCTTGTAGCTGATACTTGACCATGGGTCCATGGTATGATCATGGTGCCTTAGCGCGACTATGGCACCTTAGTGTAACTATGGCGCCATGGTATGACTATGGCACCTTGGCTTCCATCATTGTGGCATCGTTGATGCTGATCTAGTAGATCAAGCCAATGTCTTCAAGAGAGACAATATCGCCAAGTGAGATGACCTTGTGGGCCTTGGTGACTTAACCATGGCAACTTCCACCCGTAGTGGAGTTGGTGGTTTTGATTATGAGTTGTGCCCTATGTAAGGGCTGCTTACGTACCCTTTGTAAGGGATCAAGTCATTCATAGTTCATATAATATCAATCGGAGGGTTTAATAACCTCAGCCGATGATGTAAGCATTGTCGATGTGGTTCGTGAGAATCATCGAGAGTTATAATGGGCTCGTGGTCTCATAGACGGTAGTAGACCTCACGATGTTGTTCATGAGCATCATTGGGAGGTCTTGGGAGCATCGTGGCTCTTTACTGTGTTAATAGACTCGTCGGTATGGTTCGTTGTCATTTCTGAGAGACTTAGAGATAAGGGTTACCTCGTAGGTTACATGTTGTGAACATGTAGATGAATAAGATCTTAGGAGATTCCTTATTCTGTGAAGGAGATCTGGTCAGCCATGGAGGATCAGACTATCCTAGTTGTGGCTAGTAGGTTTCAGCTGTCGGCCTAGCTGTTTTGCCTCTGGGGCTGTCTGTGGGTCTTTGGCTGTTGTCGTGGTTTGTCTGGAACATACTGGGGTTATGTGACAATCGTTCTGGTCTATCTAGACAGACTGTAGATGACGCCCTGGTCTGCCAGGGTAGTCTCTGTCGGCATATTTTGTGTCTTTCATGAAGGGAGCTCTTGAATAACTCTTCATGCGGGGATCCTCTTTAGGGTTTATGAGATTCTTATTTATAGATGTCCATAATTGATATTTCCATATCTTTTAATAAAGGTTAGGATAATTACCAATTTGTTCCATCTTAGCAATAAAGATCATTTCCTTTTTACCTTTAGTTGTCCTTATTTGATCGGCCCTTGTTTCTTCAGCCTTGGCGTAGTATCATGATCATGGCTTGAGCATTGGTTTCATTGCTTCCCTCGTTTCTGGTCCAGCTAAGGCTTGACTCTAGGGAAATAAAATTACCCTCAAGATGAACTATGAAAATTCCACGTCCTCTTCAAGTAGACTGCGTAGAAAATAAAGGAAAAGAGATTGGAAAACTAAACATAGACCGTTTAATAATGGCAAGTATATAGGTGTAAGGATATAAAGGTAGGATGTATGTCTATGTGTGTGTAGAAGTTCGACACCCGATACTAATTTGGGTTTCAGGTTCAGATCGGATAAAACTTGAAAAACAAAATACTTGAGCATGAAATCCTTTCGAGTTTTTTAACATGTATTTTCATATTCGATTTCAGATTTTTCGGGTCGCATTTGATTGGGGTTTTCAGGTTCGGCTTTTTTGCTCAGTCTTAAGTGTAACATAATAAAATACATCGTCAATTATATTAGTATAAAATACTATATTTTCTTATCTGTTATTAATTAAATATTTTAATAGTGTACATAATAACTAATTTAAAATATAAATAAATAAAATGAATAAATTAAATAAATTTATTTAATATTTTAATTAAAAATAGTAAATTTATCGATATGCTATATTATATATCGAAAAAGAAAATCACAACTAAAAATCCACCATATTTAATTTAATCATAATAAAACCATATTTACATTAAAGAAACAAAATTTAAAATAATCCACCAAATTAGCATATCTTTTTATAAGTGAATAAAAAGATGAAATATCCTTAAAATAATTTTCGAAATTTTCTTTACTAAAATATTTTGCTTAATAAAATTTGATAAATAAATAAATTTTTCAATTTTTAAACAAACACAATTCATTATTTTACCATTAAAATTTTTGATTAAACCTAACTAACTCATTTCTAATTTTGAATATTGAATAATATCTCAATAATTATATTTTTAAATCTCTGATATAAATATTTGGCTATTAAGGAAAGAAAATATAAATATTTAATCTCATTACAAATAAACATTTTTTAAATACCAAATTCTCGAAAATATAGTATCCACAAAATATTATTTATTTACATAAAAAATAATGTTTTATGATATATCTTAAAACTATATAAAAAAATTATGTTTGTTAAAACACATAATATTTTTAGTTAATTAATGTAATTTTATCATATATGAACATTTTCCAAACAAAAAATTGAAATTAATTGCTAAAAGTAGTATACAAAATAATATACAATCAAACATGTATATAACCAAAATTATATCCGCGTTGTGTGTGGATTCAAGTCTAGTTATTATTCGACTCAGAACTAAATCATTTAGTAACATCAACACAGTAAGCGATGTGGAAACAACAATCTTAATTTAGGAAAATAGATTTTAAAATATGTTATGCTTGCTTTGAAAGATAAACTGTACTACATTAATCCTTGTGGTGGAGTAGATGTTTAATTTAAATATTTACTAGGGTTGAACATGCACAAAACGCAGATATAATTTTGGTTATACATATGTTTGATTGTATATCATTTCTTGTACTACTTTTAGCAATTAATTTCAAATTTTTTATTTGGCATATCTTCATATATGATAAAATTACATTAATTCATTAAAAATATTATGTGTTTAACAAAAACAATTTTTTTTGTTTTATATAGTTTTAAAATTTATCATAAAACATTATTTGTTTATGTAAATAATTAATATTTTGTGGATACTATCTTTTAGAGAATTTGGTATTTAAAAAATTTTTATATGTAACGAGATTAACTATTTATATTTTATTTACATAATAACCAAATATTTACACCGATATTTTAAAAATATAATTACTGGAATTTTATTTAATATTCAAAAATTGGTAATGAGTTAGTTAGGTTTAATCAAAAATTAAAAGGTAAGATAATGAAGATTGTATTCGTTTAAAATTGAAATCTTTATATATTGATTAAAATTTCTTCAGCGAATATTTTAAATTAAAAAATTTTAGAAAACTATTTTAAGGATATTCCGATTTTTTATAAGTGAATAAAAAGATAGACTGATTTGGTGGATTACTTTAAATTTTGTTTGCTTAATGTAAATATGGTTTTATTAGGATTAAAAGTAATTATGGTGGACTTATAGTTGTGATTTTCTTTTTCGAATCAAATATTAAATAAATTAGTTAATATCAGATAAATAAAAATATAGTATTTTACACGAATATAATTGACGACTTATTTTATTATGTTACACTTAAGACTAGGCAAACAAGCCGAACCTGAAAACTCGAACCGAATGCGACCAGAAAAATCTGAACCTTAATATGAAAATACATGTGAAAAAAACTCGAAAAGATTCCATGCTCAAGTATTTCAGGTTTCAAGGTTTATTCGATCTCAAAACCCAAATTAGTATTGGGTGTCAAACTTCTACACACACACATACACATACATCCTTACACTTATATCCTTACAAACATATACTTGTCTCTATCAATCCGAAAATCTCGAACCCGAATCACGAAACATCCAGAAAATAAGAAAAACCTGAATCGAACCCAAACCCAATACCTGATAAACCCAAAATACTTGAAAAAATTCAAAAAATCCAAAAAATTGGAAAACCGAAAAAAGAACCCGAACCTGTATCCGAAAAACCTGAAAATACTCAAATCTGAAAAGGTATCGGATATACCCGAGTTTTAATAGTTTTAAAAAATATGACCTAAACCCAAAAAACACGAGCCGAAACCGAGCTGAATTTGAACCAAACTTTTCAAAAACTCGAATGGACACTATAAGGTTGGAGTTCGGGTCCGAATTCGAACGAACCCGATTTGAACCCGAATAAGACCGCGAATGCTCAATTTTAGTTACACATATGCATTTACACTAAAATAATATAATTTTTATATATACTATAGTATAAATATATCAAACTGAATTATTATAAACCTCATATATGATTACTCTATAGTCTTGTATTGAACACTAGTATATATTTATCAATACATGCATTCTAACATGTCAACCATATAAATATTAATACATGTATAATGTATAAACTAATTACTAATAATAACATAGTTCTATATAATTTAATTATATAAGTTGAAGATTTTACTATGTGTAAGTTATATTGTATTGTTAAATAAATAATAATTAATGTTATAATTATTTCTAATGAGTTGTTAATAGATCAACTTTAAATTATAATTTTTTTAAATAGATAAAAAGTATAACTCAGTTTTAATATGAACTCTCTTCAACAACATAAATTGTAAGTCTGAGAATATTTTTTTTTGTTAAGGGAGTCTGAGAATATTGAAACTTTATTAAGGCATAAGTAATTGTCAACAACAAAAAAAACAACATGCTACGTCGATTCTCATTGATTCACCTCATATTAGTTTTTTTTATATTAGATTTCACTTTATGTTCTTGTTTTTATTTTAGTTGACAATGTTTATGCAAGAAAAACGGAAAATACTGAAATTCGTTTTTGCGATAATTGTTTGTTTCATAAACAAAATCCGTAATATAGTTAAAGAATTTTGCTGTTACCAATCAATAGTCAAAGAATTTTATTGTTAATACTAGATTTTGACCCGCGCTTTAAAAGCACGGGATTTATATTATTATTAATTATTATAGTTTTCTGAGCAAAATTATACTTCTAATTTTTAAAATATTATTATGTTAAGTGTTTTGTCTAATATTTAAGAAAATGTATTTATTTTCAACTATAGTATTATTTAAAAATAATATACTTATTTTCAAGTATAATTTTATTTTTAAAATATCATTAAACCCGGTTGACCCCGATGAGACCAAATCAACCCACGACCCAAAAAATTACTTAGTTTGTTTGCTATATGTCCATCAAGAGTGTGATATTATTTTAGTGAAGACTATATTTTGACCCGCGCTTTTGAAACGTGAAATTCATTTTTTGGATATATCTAATACAAAAAAATATAAAGATGAAATAAATTTTTTATTATAAATAAATTATAGTAAAAAAATACTTTCATTAGTGAAAGGT
>OVAN01012756.1:0-13432 GCA_900406275.1 Anastatica hierochuntica | reverse complement strand
TATATATATATATATATATATATATATGAAAACAATATATTAGGGTATAGTGTTATTAATGGCATGAAAGAGTAAATATAGATTTTGGGGAGGGTTAATGGGGGCAAAAATTGCAGAAAAAAGCTGGAAAATAGATTCAATGGTGAAAGACAACCATCAAGAGACAAGATCACGACACGTAAGCTATGACCATTTTTTTAATTGCCGAAAAAGATTAAGAGAAAAAACGCGAAAAAATAACACGACGACACGTCACCGAAAATGAATACTACGATGACACGTAGGATTTTTGCTTCTCTTTTAATACTTACTAGGTGGTCGTCCGCGAAAATTCGCAGGTATAAATGTTATAGGGAGGATTAAACTATAGTGTCTTTTTATGTTTATTTATCAAAGTAAACTATTTTAAATTTACAATAAAACAGTGAGTTTATGAGTAGTATAGAGGATTTAAATAAGAGTCTTTCACACGAGAAAACTCTTATGTATGTATATTTAACAAATGAGTCATGTTCTTAGAAAAATAAGCAGTGAATGTAAATGTAAGCTGAAGTTTTGGAATGAATAAACTTTGTTTCTGTAAGCCGTAATATATATAGGACGTTTTGGGGTTTCAAAATGGACTCTAACTGTTAGAATTGTCGAAAATAAATCGCTTAAAAATCCCTTGTTTTTCTAGTTATCCCATTCTAGTTATTACAACTCATGTGCAAACCATAACTTAAAAAGTTAACCAACTCTCTCCGCAAAGCTGCCACGTCAGCACTTGAGAGGTGAACACGTGTCATGTAGATTTTGACGATTAAGATTCCATCTTCTTTAGTTTCAGCTTTTCATCTTCGGCGTCATGTTTAGGGTTGATTTATTAGAAAACAAATTGATATGAACGACACCTATTCCAAACATATGAGATGAGAAGCTTTAAGCGAGACATTGTTCGTATATATTTTCAACAGTTGATCTCCGCATTTGGTTTTTGTCACTGCAAAAGCATCTCTCATCGCAATCCAAAACCAAGGACTATATGTAAGTTGATGACAACAATGATCTCAAGGTGTTCAATTTGGGACACTAGGCATAAGATAGCAGAATCAAGATGAAGATGGATTGCTCAGGTACAATTGGTGTATTTTCTTTATTGAGTTTGAAATTTGCTCAATGTATTAAGGGTGGAATCTGGTATATTACAATAGCGTTATAATAGGGCTAGGGATTTGAAGTTCGCTTAAGAAGATGGAATTTGTTGAATTTGTAAGATTTATTCCCTAGGGTTTTTGGAATTTGTATTGGGCTTTATACATTTTGATCGGTGTATGTTCTAGACATTTCTCATATGCTTCATCGACCTATTTGCTCTCTGATTGTTTCTTTAACTTTCTCGGTAATTAGATTCTTTATGTTGGTCTCTATATTTATATTTATATTGTTCTGAATGTGTTCTTCAGTAATTTATAAGAAATCGTTGAGGACGACTCGTTGATGTCCCGATTATTGAGATGTATTTGTTAAAGATTCAACAAGTATCTTACTGAAGTTGGTTGGTAATGATTGATTTGATGTTTTATGTTCTCTGCTTTGATCAGAAAGATGTTTGTTTCGGTGATTCTTGCTGTATAATTTCCTTCTTAAGAATTTAAGTGATTGGTCTTATCCTTGTTTCCAGAAAATAACATAATAACATTTACTGATATGCTTTTTGTTACAACATAGTTCCAAGAAATTTCTGGTTAATAGAGGAATTTGAACGTGGGGGAAGGGTATCAGAGATGGAATTGTGAGTTGTGGGATGGACGATGGAGATGACATCTATATGCGCTCTTGAACTGACACTATCATTGGTCCCATAACGTAGTTATCTTTTTCTTTTTCTGCTAAAATTCTCTTTTCTCTTCTTCTATGCAAATTAATCATATTAGTGATGTTTTAAGAAGCATTTGGTTCGTGTTCATAGCATCGTTTTTCCCCTTCCATGATCTAAATTTTCTGATCGTGATTCCTACTGAGTATTTGACTTAGTTTCCCCAAATGTTAATCTTCTCTTGTTGCACCAAGGTGACTTCTGTTGTTCTCCAGGTACATTAGTCTCTACAACTATTTTTCCTTCTTATTCACATCATCGCGGGATGATATTGTGTTTTCCAATCGTGTCCATGTTGGAGATTTGTTAGGTAGATGTATCAGAGTTCTTTCCTTTAGATCGACCATGGTTCTGCATAAGGTAACCTGAAAGAAACCCATCTTCTAATTTTCTGAGAATTAAGTGAAGGATTGAAAACGATTAGCCTACCCACTCATTTTTAAAAGTTCTCTATATTAATTCTCAATTGCAGTGGCGTGATCTCTGGAAGCAGATATTAAAGCTTGCACTTTTGGTGAGAAAGCTCTGTAGGTCCTCCATTTCTCAGTCATAATGCAATCCTATCCTGTCGTTTAGGTGTACTTTTCAAATAGTAGATCGAGCATGACATGTGTATGGTGTTGCCAGTTAATTAGGCTTATGCTTGTTAGCTTCTTTTAAGGGATATTCGGTACAACACTCAATTTATAAAATGATGTGTTTCAGGCGTTGTTGTCTTGATGATATAGAATGTAGGAGTTGTAGCTTTATCAAGTGTTTTTGTAAATTTTCTTTGAGACCTCGATGCATATGGTGATTGATGATGAATTATGTCACTGGTCACAGAGGTAGCTCTTGTGGAGACTCTACTCCACGTAGTCCCTACTCTTCATTGCCATATAAAAGGCAAAAACTTTAGGCGATTCCAAATTTCAGCATCCCCTGGCCAACTCTTCCACATCAAGTACATTTTTTTCATGTCAATGGGTTTTAAGTGTTATTCAGTGTACATAATGATATTAAAACTACCTCTTTTACATTGTCATTGTATTTGGCGTTATCAGTTTCGTTTTGAAAATAGTTTCTTTCTACTACAGATCCATTATCCCCTAGACCAATGCTCCAAGAGGGCATATGTTCCATGAGGTTGTCCAAATGAAAAAGGCGTTTTGATCTCCAAGCCGCAAAGATATAAGAAATTTAGAATCAAATAAAAAATATTTATTGCCTAAGCCCTTACCTTATTTATGAATTTGTGCATATCTTAGGCTCTGGTTTTCAAATACTTCTCCTGGCAGATTGGGATTTAATGTCTTTAGACCTTTTACCTTCTCTACTTCCTCCAATTAAGATATACTAATGAATTAGCTTTCCTTCCGGTATCCTCTTAAACTTTTATGATGCTCATGCAGCTATTTGCAACTGGAAAATACTACAGTATACACAAACAATTCCAAGCATGATAGAGGATTGGTCTTAAATTGCTGGAGAGGGTCCATTCTCAAAAGCGAAAAGCTATGTGCAAATTTTTTCTGTCGTCAAGTAACTTCTTGTTAGGTTTGTTCTATTATCAAGTTCTCTTTTAGTTTCTTCTCAAGTTTGTTTTGTCATTGAGGATCTTCTTTTGGTTAGATGTCTCCAACTAATTATGATTATCTCAAAATTCAAAGATTATGTCGATTACAGAACTAGAACCATGAGATATCGCAACCTATCAAAGGGAGTGACATGAGGGTTGGAGCTTTTGCAGACGGTTTCACTCATTTGGTATGTCGAGCTCTTCTGACAAGTGTGAACAAGAGGTAGTTTACTGCATTAGAATAATCAAGAATTAGTTAAGGATTCATGAAAGTTAGTGTTCTTTTATGATAGCAAGTGAACCGTCTGGACTCGATTCGTCACTAATGATGATGCTTCATGCAAGTCTCATATTTGTTTAGAGGATTGAGAAACCCTTCTCAGGGAACATATCAATGTCTTATATACTTATGAACAATACTTAATAGGCTTTCTTCGAGCTATTATGAATCAGTTTTTGTGTTTAAAAAGTAAGTCATATGGACGTAAAACTCATTTTGGAGGCTTGTTTCTAGAGGTGTACGGTTGCTGGTAGATTATCATCATCCAACCTGAATCAGTTTCCTTATGTTTGTCATTGTAACCGTATGCTTCTACTTATCTCTTTTTCTTCAAACTTCCGTGGTCAAAAAGAAGTTTATGAGTAAGTCCATTGATGCAAAATTGGACATGTATAGTTTTGTTCTTGTTCTCATGTAACCCATCATTGCAAGTTCCAAAACTTGCTTTAAAGCACAAATGTTTCAGGCTATATCTATACACTGAGCTTCAAAATATCCATGATTACATTTCTACAAGTCTAGAATTTTATTGGTTTTTCACACTAAGAACTCAAGAAAACACAACTTAACCATAGTGTTAAATCATCTAATTGAAAAGCTATATATGGGAGTCAATGCTTACAAATGATTTGTTATACTTTGTTGAACGGTTACAGGTTTCATTATATACTTTTACTATTTGTTCATATCTATATTTTTGAGATGGTTGTTGTCAAAAAGTTTATGTTTCCATAATTTTGCATGGCTCAGCACATCACTTATTTGTTTATGTTTCCAATTATGTGAAATCTAAGTTATGTAACGCATTCTGTAAATGAATTATGAAAGAAATAAATATAAGGCATTGTAAATCAATAACATACACGTATACAACTTGACACTATAACATTACAATGTAGAATATAAAGAATGAAAATACACCGACCTTAGGTTTTGGAACATTCTCTAAACCAAGATCCGCGCGTAGCGCGAGATTCACCTAGTTGTTAATAAAAATAATATATGAAGCATCAAATAATTATTAAAATATATCAATAAAACTCATAGCAAACCAAACAAACGAAAAAAGGCCAAAGCAAAATAACTTAAAATGCATAAAGATAATCTTAGTCCATAATCAATGCTCTCACATCCATCGTATTCCTTCAAAATCCATTTTTATATTCCTTCAAAATCCATTTTCATATTCCTTGACTATGTTTTTCCCAAGCATTATCTCTTGGTTCGTAGCCTGAAATAATATTATTGAACAATTATTTTAAAACATACAAAATCTGAGCTTAAAATCTTCAACTTCAGGTATCTCTGGGTTTATCATCATTTGAAAACCACCACAACCACCATTGGATACAGAACACTTTTTGTGTATATAAGATAATAATTGTGAGGTAAACAGATAATGAAATCATAAACGTTAGTCTTATGCATGAGAATTACACCATGCGATATTCATAATATAATATAAAAAACAACGGAGATATAAAATTCAAAATTTAAACTTGACAAAAGAAAACACACACACACACACACACACACATATATATATATATAATTTTAGGATATGTGTTCACTAAAATTAAATATAATAAAATAAGATATAAATAATAAGGCTTATGTGTTCATCTGCAAGGATAGATTGAAGTTTGACACCATATGTGTAAGATTGTTTCCAAACGCTTAAAACCCTCACATTAATCGTAAAATCGTTAAGATGGACAACATTTTCAGCAACATTAACTTGAACCATTTGGTGATATATTTTTTTTCTATAAAAAATAGAGACTAAGTTTTTGGTTGTATGTAGAACCATATTTATACATCTAAAAAATCTTGTTAGTCAAGGCAAGCTCGAAATTTAGATTCCTTAATTATTTTCATAATTTATTTACCAAAATTATTGTGAATACTCATTGTAGTTTTATAGTTCCATAATTAAAGAATTCAAATAAAAATCAATCAATTTCGTTATCTAAATAATTAAAAGTTCGTAATCCCACATTAGTTGCTCAAAAAAATATCATTATTAATTATGATTTCCAAATTTATTGTCTGAAATTTTAGTACATTCTCATTGTAATTTGATATTTCTTTAATTAAAGAATACGAATAAAAATCAATCAATTTTGTTACCTAAATAATTCAAATTTCATAATCTCACATTAGTTTCTCCAAAAAAATATCATTATTAATTATGGTTTCCATTTTTCGTAACCAAAATTTTAATATATTAATGCTTGGGGTTTTTTTTTGGTGATTCTTCAATAGAGAAGAACAAGAACAAGGCTGTCGATATATTTTTTTAGGGTTTTGAGAAAAAGATGAGCGAAAGAGATAGAATAATGTAAAAGACTCTTCTTTATTGATGAATAATAGAGGTCGGTTACAAGTGTATGTGTTTTTCAAAGTCTCGAGGGTCAGATCCTTGAATTAGGATTCTTTTCTTTGTATTTTATAGCCTTCGTATTAGAGTATTTCCATATATTTTATGGATAACTTCTATATTCGAGTCTATCTTACAATAAAGAATATTTCCCTAGACTCATTAAGGCATTTGTCCTTATCTCTTAAGATCTTAGACCGACTAAGGGGATATCCGCCCTACCTCGGCTTGGCGGTGGCGTCCTTGGCTATGGCCTTGGTTTGTACCTACAACTAGGGGTTTGTTTATGTCTCCTTGGTCTAGGCTATGACCAGACTCTACGAGAATAAAATTACCCCTAACAGTTTCCCCTCACTCTTCATTTTCCACGTGTGGAATTTGAAGCGTAAATTATGTCTTGTGAGATTTCGGGTCACACTTAGTTTGGGATCGACTTTGTAAAAAAATATAAACAATAAGAGTAGCTCCCGCTGTGGCTCTCGCTGCTATGGTTTCATCCTTGGTGAGTCTCATTAGCACTTGGTGGGCCGCATCTTTTTGATGAACTCTTGCACTTGAACTTCATGGCGTAATTTGGGCTTCTCTTTTTGTCTTCGGTCCATTACCGCTAGGGTTATATAGGCGGGAAAGTGATGAATATTGGTCATATCACTTTTTCTCTTGCCTCCTCTAAGTAAGATTAGGGTTTCCTCTCGAAAGGCCACCACTTTCTCTGCTTTCTTTTTCTTCTTTTAAGGTTTTTCTCATTGAACGCACTATTGACAATATAAATCATTCCCAACCCATGATCATCGAGTATACACACTCTTATCTATTCCCATCCTATCTATACTAGCCTTAAAATGAGACTAGTTCTTAGAAGGATCCTCTTTGTCGTCCCAATACTCACGGAGTTTTACATATGAATGCATCGAAAAAGGCCTTACTTAATCAAGAACAAATTGGGGTTTGAAACAAAAGGTTGACGTTAAAGGTGGGGAACCATCCTTAGAATGAGAATAACCACTCAGATGGGTTAAGGGTGGTAAAAAGGGATAAGACCAACCGAGTGTCAATGTGCTTACACCACAGTTCAAATATTTCAAGCCCATAAGCAAGGTTAATTCAAAAGTTCATTAACATTTAAGTTCAATAGGATTGAATTCAAATCATGCAAGATTCAATCTAGACACAAAAAATTAAGCCGAGAGTTCTGAGCATGAATTTTCCATTTTTTCGGTTCGGCTCATGCTACTTGATACTACTAGCAAGGGTTTCAATTCACTCCTAAGCAAAACCATTTACGTGATACTTCAATCATTGTCCTCATGCACATGTAAATGCATCCTATATGCTTCTAAGACTCAATCCTAAAGGACAAAAGTATGAAAGATGCAACTATATGCTTCTTTTTCAAATATTTCAAAATTTTTGATTTTTTGGTTTTTCTATGTCATAACTATTAACAATTCAACCTAAACTATATGAGATTCAAAGAAATGAAAACAAGACAAAACAACTAAAAGGATCATTAGTAACATTCTCCTCCCCCATACTTACTCATCACCGTATTGGTGAATGAATAAAATCCGACGAAGGAGAGGAACAACCACAATTAAAAGAAAAATAAGAAAAAGAGTGTTATTTACAATGGAAGAAAGGGTACCTTAGATCACCACTCATAAGGATTGTAAGCTTGTGGCCTCAGGACTTTGAAATAGAATTTCTTTGGGAGGTGGAATTGGATGCCATCGTTGGTCTCCGTGTGGGTGAAGCGACTATTGGGGAGGAAGCAACAAAGTGGTGTACCGTCGTCGCTTGTGAAAGCATACATGAGTGAGTGCTCGTTGTAGCGACCCGTCAATGTCTTTATTCCCAATAGGTATGCTTCGTCCATGTATAGTCTCTCCGAAAGTTCTTCATAGAAGGTAATGTCGATGGATGAGAAACGGAAAAGCGGAGTGAGCATTCCACCGATGTGTATCCCATCTTGTCCATACCAATCATGGTTCATTCGTATGCTCATGAGGTGCAATAACAAAGTAGACCCTTGGCACAATTCAAAACCGGAGAATTGGATGGCCCTACCGATGTGGTCACGGAGTTTATATCCTATTGCTCCATAAAGAATTCCTAACTCTATCGAAGTTGACCACCCGAGGTGTGCCCTTGCAAACAACGTGTTGCTGAGAAGCCTCATGGTATTGTGGATTGTTGGATTCTTAATCTTGGACATTTTCACTACTAAGAAGTCGTAATGTTCATCGGTGGCAAAGCAACGAGATTTGGTTGAATTCCGGAGGCACACTCAATGTTCCTGTTCTTGGAAAATCATACAATTCGAAAAACCGGTTAAATGTGAGTGAATACCGGTTTGGTCCAATTCAGAAGTAAATTCTTCCACTTTCCCCTCCTTCCTCTTCTTCATAAGTGATGGTAGCAAGGAATTGTCGGGTTAGCTCCGGATATGTTGATTCATCCATTGATACAAGAGTCTGGACATTCATTCTATCTAATAAGCCGTCAACTTGTTCATAAATCCTTATTCTTCTCATTACCTTTTCGTCGGCGAATCTTGTGGGGTGAAAGTCTAGTTGGCGAAGCTCGGTTTGATGTCCTATCTCTTCGCTTGTCTACCCCAACAATTCGGTTCCCTCAATTCTTTTTTCTCTTCTTGAGGAGCTTGGTTGTCCCCAATTTTCTTGGTGAGTTGCGTAGCTTCCTTGAGTGTTCACATAGGTTGCCATTGTACCTTAGAGATAGCAAAAGATATGTGAGTCTAAAGAGTTTGGAAAATGATGGTTCCAAAGCATTTTGTACAAAGAGAATAACTCATCAACTTGTTAACAAATATTAACAACTTCCATCATCAAAATGATCTTCACACAATGCTCATGCACCCAAGAGTGATACTTCAAACTTTAGATTCTAAGAAAATGGGTTTTTACTACAACTCAAAATTAACTCCATATCGAGTTCCAAGCAAAGCATTTAATCCACAAGCAACCAATTGCAGCCACAATCTCTAAGTTTTCCTAATTAATTCTCATTTTTCTCAAAGTCTCTAAGAACCCTAACTTTGAAATCCAAGATTTCAACAATCTCAACTCAATCTATGAAGTTATGGTTTAGAGAATCATTTATCCAAGCACAAAAGATCTCAACAATGATGCTTACAAGCTTGGAATGATCAAAATCTAAAGATTTAAGAGATTGAGCAAAAGAATGTTATGAGAGATTTACCTTTGTTCTTGAGAGAGATTTAGTGTACATCAAAACTAGAGCAGGAGTTAAGCAAAAGAAGATGAAATCTTTGATTCAAAACAAGAATTTGCAAAAAGTTGGTTTTCAAATGAAAGAGAAGTTGAAAGTTTGTGTTTTTCTTCACCCAATTTCGAGCAAATAAGGAGAGAGAGAGATGAAGTGGATTTTGGGAAGAAGAAAAGGGGGTCTTAGTAATCTTACTTGGCAGCTGGCGGTCTGGGTTGGCGTTTTAGACCGCCAGCCAGGATGCTCTTGACCGCCAGGCTTGATACATGAGGTGTTGGCGGTCTGGCTTGGCGTTTCAGACCGCCAGCCAGAGTGGCCTAGACCGCCAACCTCCTGGTTTCTTAGCTGCACGCTTCTGCCGGTCTGGATGGGGTTGCAGACCGCTAGCCAGGGTCTCCTGGACCACCAGGTGCTTCTAAAATGTGTTCTGCTCCCAAATTTTTGCACCTAAACACTTAAAACCACAAAAGAAACTCAATCATAACGTACTTAAGTATTTAAATAAGCTAAAATATTTACAAGGATACCATGAGATTTCCTCCCAAGTGCGCTTGTTTATCGTTACTAGCTTGACGCTGTTTCCTTTCTTGATTAGAGGAGGTTGGAACGAGCATCTCCGATGCTCTTGTCTTCCTTGTTGAACATCTCTAAAGGGATCACTCTACAAGACATCTCCATCTTGAACTTCAACCCTTTTTCCAAGACCCATTGAGGAAGTTTGGTCTTGGCTCTCTAGAACGGTTTGAACATTCCCTTACACTTTACCTTGTATTCAACAACATCGCCTTCAATGTCTATAGGATTGAGCCGCATAGAAGGCTCTATCTTCTTTCCACAAGGCGTCTTCTCGATGTAGTCCTTTTCGTTGGAGATTTCGTTCTCAAGGGTCCGACTTGCAAAAATCATCTCATTATCTACTACTAGTTGTGGTTTCTTCTTGCCCTTGGTTTTTCGGGTTCTTCTTGTCTTCTTGGAGTCCACTTCTGGAACATCCTTTGATAGTTCTTTGTCGCTTGTTGAACAAATAGACCATCACTTAGATTTAGAATTTCTTCTTTGATTCCTCTAACCTCTTGGAAATCCCCCAAAGTCAAAATACTACAAATCTCATCTCTTGCACTAATCATCTTGTAAGACACCTCAGAGTCAATGTTTGGAAGAACAACTTCCTTACTTTTAAAGTCGATTCTTGCTCCAACGATTTCAAGGAATGGTGTTCCAAGTATCATAGAGAACTTACCCGCACCCGATATCTTGACAACAACAAAATCCGTATGGACTATGCAATCCCCTACCTTCAAAGGGTAGTTTTCAAGTTTCTCAATGGGCTTCTTGACAGATGAATCTCCCAAAGCTATTGGAGAAGTGGGCTTGATTGCCTCTTTGATCCCGAACCGGATAATCATGTCGGATAAAATCACATTGACACTTGTTCCGGTGTCTACTAGAGCTTTTTCTTTAAACGCCTCTTCTAACAAGCAAGGTACCACAAATTTTCCTGGTTTCACAACCTTTTCGAGAATTCTTGTCTCAGGTAGAGGGGTTAGCACAATGTGCTTTCTAGCTAATACTTCAAGTCTTTTCTTTCTTAGCTCATACTCCTCAATCCTAGCCTTGAGCTTAGGATTTTTTGTAGCTAACTCCCTTAACCCGGAGGAGACAATATCCACTTTGTGTACCGGAAGCTCAAAGTATTCCTTGAGTTGTTGCTTAATGAATCTTTGGGGATATATAGGGAATAGTTGGTTTGTATGGTTTCACATCCACTTGCAAGTTTACTACACGCTTCTTTTCCTTGGTTGTGGCCTCAGCACCAAAAGCTTCCTCGGCTTCTCTTTTTGGCTTACTTAAAGACTCATTGTCACGGGTGAATTTATATTTTTTTGAATTAGATTGGGCAATGACCATTATCTCATCAACACATTCAACCTTAACCTCTTCGAGTAGCACTTCATCTTCGTGATATTGGATATTCCCATCATTATCAATTTTACATCCAAGAAGCCTCTCAAATTCACTAACCACATTCTCACCTTGATGATCAAAGGTGTCATTTTCAAAGACCATATTGCAAAAGTTCTTCATATTCGCTTCGGGTTTACCCGATAGGATCCCTTTTACCGTTGTTCTTAGAAGAACTAGCAATTTGGGCCACTTGGTTGTTTAGCGTTTTCATATGAGCGATTAGATTCTCAACCTTCTTGTTTAAGTCACACCAAACACCATCAATCTTTTGACTCACATCTCCCATCCTCTTGTAAAAAGCGACTTTATTTTGCCCGTCCAATACTTGCTTAAGGAGGGTGGTATTCTCATCCTCTTTTGGAGGTTGAGTAGATGAATTTCCCGTGTTGGTGAAAAATTTGAAAGATAATTTTGGTGGGAAGTTGCTTGGGGCTTGTCCTTGTGGCCTCTCTTTTTGCATCGGGTAGTTTTGATGCGATGGGTTAGCAACATCTTGGTTCCAATATGAAAGATTGTTGTTCCAATACTTAAACAGAGGGTTGTAAGGCTTTGAATAGTACCCTCCTTGAATTAGCAAAGGTCCTCTTGGTCCCCAATTTATTTTTCGTTTCCATCTACCTTACCATCTTCCATGTGCTCCACTACATTCATGGATCTTTGATTATCTTGGTTAGCCTATCAATCTTTTCATTAAGCTCTTGCAATCGAGAATCATCTCGGTAAGTTCCATCTTTATCGCGGCCATAGCTTTGGTGACTTTGAGCTAAGTTTTCGATGAGTTATTCGCCTTCCTCAACGTCTAATTTGGCAAAGCTCTCCTTGCTTGTTGTGTCAAGTTAGTTTCGATATTTTTCCAAACAACCGCGATGGACAATCCCTAGCAAAACATCTTTAGCTACACCTTGATGCAGGCAAGACCGGATATAAGATTTCAAGCGTTCCCAAGCTTCATAAAACGACTCATTATACCCTTGTTTGAAACTTGTGATGTTGTTTCGAATTTTAGTCATCTTTTGCTTTGGGAAGAACTTTATCATGAATTCCTTCTCTACTTGAGCCCATGTAGAGACTAAATCCGTGGAGATACTATTTTCCCATTGAGCGGCTATATCACCTAACGAGAAGGGGAATAATATCATCTTGATGGCTTCCTCGCTTACCCCATTTATCTTTATAGTCCTACAAAGTCTCTCAAATTCATCAAGATGGTTTAGAGGGTTTTTTGCCGGTCGACCATTAAACTTGTTGTTTTGGACCATGTTGATGAGGCTATGTTATATCTCAAAGTTACTGGGTACTACCGTGGGAGGTTAAATACCGGTCCTTACCCTCCTTGTGTCGGGTTCATCATAAGCACTTATCCTTTGTGCTCTAGGACGCCCTTGGGTCTTGGATCCCAATCCCTTGAGCTTGGTTGTTGTCATCCATATTATTTCCTTGATTACCAATAAGATGAGTGTTATCCATTCCCAAACATTATAGATGCTCGAGTCTCTCTCTTTCTCTCCTCGCTCTAGTATTATCTCGTTCTAAATGTCTTATATCTTCCACTTGCGGAATCAAATTTGATGGACCCCTACTACACAAGTTCATGCACCTACAAAGACAAGAACAAAGAGTGAACAAGAGTTAGACTTTAAATGAAAAGAAATAACTTAGTCTCAACAAACTAATGAAGAATAAATGGCAAAATATGTTGCTCCCCGGAAACGGCGTCAAAAACTTGGTGGAGAATGATTGTTTCAGTCAATTTTGATATTAAGACTTCAATCCCTAGGCCTTAAGAATAAGACTAGACATTGTAGTACTTAGGGTTATCAAACCACAAGGAGAAAATCTTCTACACATCTAATCCTATTACTAGTTTCATTAATCTAAGTCTTATTAAGGCAATTGGATTTCAAACTCAAAATAAACAAACAAGCAAGCAAAACAAGATAACAATCTCAAAATACTAAATACTACTTAAGAAAGTTTCAATGATGAAGAGCATGCAAGCAATGAGCTAGGTGCATGATCAAGTGATCCAAATGCTAACCAAATGCAAGGTTGAGGTAATGAAGCTCAATTCAAAGGCAAAGACAACAAGTCAGCTAATCTCCCGATAGCAATCCTAAGTTCATTAATCATTAAACACAAACC
>OVAN01012755.1:0-13433 GCA_900406275.1 Anastatica hierochuntica | reverse complement strand
CACAAAAGAAAAGTTCAGATCTCTCTTTCAGAAGATCCAGGGTTGCATCAGTACCTCTCATCTATACCCCTGTAGAAAGAATTCAATAGGCTCCCTGTAGAAACAGTGGTGGGGACAATCCATGATGTACTCCTTGAACCGTTCCCAAGCTTCAAAGAACAATTCAGTAGCTCCTTGCTGAAATCCTGAGATCTTGTTCCGCAACTGGTTAGATCTTGAGTTAGTGTAGAAATGAGCAAAGAATGCTCCCTTGACTTTGTCCCACGAGGTAAGAGACGTAGGGGGAAGTGATTTGTACCATCTTAGGGCTTTATCAGCCGGAGAGAAGATGAACAACTTGCACTTCAGGTAGTCTGGTGGAACACCATTGGAGCGAGTGGTGCTAGTGATTTCTTCAATCATCTCGAGATGCTCTATTGGGTGTTCAGCAGTAAGGCCATGGAACATATTCTGCTTCACCAACTCGATCACATGAACCTTGATCTCATAGACTTGCTTCTCAATAAGCGCTAGCCTGACGAGACTTTTGTTCACGAAGAATGCCTTAAGTGAATTGAAATCTCCGATATTGGGTCTCCTAGCCTTTTGTTGCAGGCCCTGTGACATCACTGGCACATTTTGATTGTGCAGCACAGCTTGTGGTACATCCTGGCCGCCCTGCAGCATCAACTGCGGTACTAAGCCCTGTTGGGCTAAGCGTTACTGCTCTAGAAGAGCAGGATCATAAGGAAATTGTTCTCCTTCTGCAGCTTGTTGACCCAATGGAAGATTTTGGTCGTCCATCTCAGCTCGTTTCTTTGATTTTCGGTTTTCGCATTCGAGTCTTGCTAGCTCTTGGTTGCCGAAGGAGATTAAAGGTTTAGACCCTTGTCCTCTTCTTGTCATACACCTGAAACACCAAAGAAAAGCATAAAAGAACACGTAAGTAATAAATAAAAAGAAAAATTCTAGACTAAATCCTAAGTAAAGAATCTAAGGCTTTATTTGGTCCCCGGCAACGGCGCTAAAAACTTGATATCTCAGGTTTTAACCCTTAAATCACAATGCAAGTTCACAACAATTCACAGTAGTATTTCAGGGATCGAATCCACAAAGACCAAGATCCACAAAGATCAAGCTAGAAGACACATAAATAGTTGTTGTTGGGTTGTTTTTCAAAATTGCATAGTAACAAAAACAAGTAATTAAACGATGTAAATTTAGTGATATAAAAGTGTCAGGTCTCAGGGTATTTCACAGGAAATCATGGTCAATGTTCAGGAGATCAGGCAAGAAAACAGATTATGATCCATTCTAGAAATCAAAACACAAAATTAGAAAAATCTCCTCCTAGAGTATTTGATCCCTAAGCTTAGAATAACGAAGACTAACTCCCGTTGAATTAGATAAAGTCTAAGCATGCATTACAATTCATGTTTGATTTGTTCACAAAACACCTTAATAACAATTCTTATTGGCTAAGGATATTTAGCTCATCTAAGCGTTTGTCAGGTTTCTAAACCAACTCCCATTGAATTTATCAACCTAAAATCATGAACCAGGTGATCAATCAAGTTCAAACATTAAGATTTACTTAGATGAAGAATTCTAAAGATAGTTTTCTCTTGTCTAAAACCTTAAATCATCAAAACATGAAATCCATTGAAATCCCTAAAACCTAACAATGAAATTATTCATACATGATCATGGGAACGAAAGACATGTTTTTATTGAAAGACATAAACGAAATGAAAGAGGGTTCAAAAAACGTCTCCAAGAGGTTTAGGTGAAGAGATTCGTCTCCCAAAGCTTACAACGAAAAGAAAACATTAAAAGTCTACAGAATTAAAAGGTACAAACCTTAAAAACGTCCTAAGGCTATTTATAGTGTTTCTGGGATTCCCCTTCGAAATAAGAAATCAGAAAAAGGAAAATTCATTGACTTTTTTCGTCAGGAGGGATGATTGATCGCCTATTACACCGGGATGGATCAATCGATCCATCTAGGGTGATCAATTGATCCCTGCTTCTTCAGTTCCGAGTTATTTGTTTCTTCATCAAAACCCTTCCGACACCCTCCAGAATCATCATATTTCCTTTGAGAGTGTCCCAACACCTAAAGCATTTGAAACAAAAGAGAACAGACTCCGAAAAAGCCTAAAAGAGGTTAAAAAACCACGTAAGATGCTAGTAAAAACACGAATATATCCGAAACAAATATCCTCAAGGAAACCCTTCATCCAGAATAGCTCCTTACAAGCTTCTGTTGCAGTAATGAACTCAGCGTTAATGGTAGAGAATGCAACACACTTCTGTAACCTTTAGTGCCATGCAACAACTCCCCTTGCAAATGTTACCAAATAACCCGAAGTCTTCTTCTTTGAATTAATATCACCAGCCATGTCAGAATCAGTGAAACTCATAAGCAATGACTGATCACCTCCAAAGGGAAGCTTCAAATTAGGAGTCACTTAAAGATACCTCAACATCCACTCCACATCATTCTAGTGTTCTCTTCCATGAATGGAAAGGAACCAACTGACCATACTAACAACACGAGCTAAGTCTAGTCTCATGTGTACCATGACATACATCAAGCTACCCATTGCAGAAGCATATAGACCCCATGCCATATCTTCCTTATATGAATTTGTCTTTGGACTCTGTTGACTACTCAATTTGTAGTGTGTAGCAAGATGAATGTTTATAACTTTAGAATTTTCCATGTGAAACCTATTAAGTACCTTTTCAATGTACTTCTCTCGGGATAAGTGAACAGCTTCTCACCTCTATCGGAGGTGAAGTTTGGCGGAGACATTACATCATCTTCATTTTAGCAGCTCTTCGTCAAACAGGTTCAATGCATGAGTTTTTCAAGGAATTTCTCGCACGAGAAGTCCAAATTCACAATCTAGATCAACATCTTCAATTAGATATTTCCTAATGGGTTAGATGAGGAGATGTATTGAAAAAGAGCTGAATTTTTATAATGTGAACAAAGGCACCCCATCTAGTAGGAATTTCAAGTGATTGACCTCTGCAAGCAGCATAACTCTTCCATACTTGACAAGCATGATGACCACATCCCATTCCGTATGAACTCTTGATCGTGGGAAAAAAGAAGTATCAACAAATGCCCAATCATCATATTCACACTAAGAATATCTAGAAGTGAAGGCAAAAAACTATGTTTCTGCTTCAAACAACTATACTCTCCTCTACATGATTGTCCCTAAAAATATTTTAGAGCTTTGTTGTTGGCCGAAGATGAAGCAATTGTCGATGGTGAGATAACTACTATGGGAGATCATATTGGTGTTCGAATCCAGCCTTGGGGACAAAGACGATTTTCAAACGGTGGAAAATGATATGTATGTACGTTAAAGTTCTTTTTCATTAAGATTTCTATTTCCAATTGAGGAAATTAGAGAGATTTCTATTTCTCTATTTCCATTTTATAGGATGTTTGTTTTATGTTTTCTTATATAAAGAAATAAGTCTTGGTTGTGAGATTCATCCAAACGAGAGAAAACTTAGGAGGTTTTTATTGGATTAGGCTGAAAGAGGGAATGTATTATTTGGGGAGTTTGACTCTTGTTACGTTATTATTGTGTCTTATACTATTTTAACAAAGGTTTTGGGGTTTTTATTTGATTTTATCCCTAACACATTCCATATATGAAGATAGTGGAAACCATTATGCGCACGTTAACTGAGAACTTCCATTATATCTTATGCTCGGTTGAAGAGTCTAAAGATATTGATAGTCTCTCATTTGATGCACTATACAGTTCGTTTCTGGTACATGGGGAAAAGTTCATAAAGCCTAATAATAATGGAGAAGATCAAGAAGTGAGACTCACTTATAATGGTTGAGGTGGCAGAGACAGAGGGATGATGGGTGAGAAAAGAGGAAGAGGAGGAGGAAGGTCTCTCAATAGTGCTACAAAATAAGGCATAAAATGTCACAACTTGGACATTTTCAATACAAATATCTATGTCGGGATCCAAAATTTCAATCGAGTTACCAGTTATGCACATCGTTTGCTAAAATTTTAAACTGCAATCACCGGACTCTGTAAACTCTTTTCCTTCGTTTAATCACTAACATTGGGTTTGATAACGTTTTCAATTTGCAATCAGGGTGTTATCACCAATCCACTCCTTCACTAACCAGAGATTCTTCTTCTCCTACTACTGTTTTATCGTGTAGGGTAATCTAATCTTGTGGATTCAATGTTCTACGGAGCCATTTCATCAAATATTTCACCAATAGTTAGGTCTTATTTCCCTCTGTAGATCATGTTAAATTTTGTTTTGATAAAAGGTATTTATATTTCTCTTTGATTAGCAAGTTCTGAAATGTAGTCACTTATCTTTTGATGTGTTCATCGGAAGCCATGGCTTTGACCCTTTAACAAAACCATTCATGGAAAATTTTCAAATGAAAATCATTTCGCCATTTGCATCTGTTTGTAGCATTAATCAACGAATATGGAAAGACAACTCAAATTTCAAAAAATTCAAATACATGATCAAAAGAGTTATAAAATTATCCTCTCTTATTTACTTATGAATTTTTCACATCAAGAAACAAAAAAAAAGCACTCCTCTGACCAAAGTACAATCCCACAATTAGAAACAAATTAGATGCGAGCAACGTGTCCATGAAAATAGCCAAATATTACCTTGCACTGGGGACCTCCTCAGTATCAAAACTCGAGCTCAATTTGAGAGAACGATCAGAAGTTATGCTGTTTTCCTTAGCTTTCATCATATTTTCAGAAGTTATACTCTCTTTTAAGACGATAACAACCTGTGACATGTTTGGTCTCTTTTCGGAAGAAGGGTTTACGCATAACATAGCCAGTTCAAGGGTTCTCCAAACTGAATCAGAGTTGTATTCACCATAAAGATTAGGATCAACTATCTTAGTAATATCTCCTCCATTAAGTGCAAATGCTACCCATTCCGCAATGTGAGGCTTTTGACGTGTTTGGTCAATAACAGGTTGGTTTGTGATAATCTCTAGTAATACAATCCCAAAACTGTATACATCGCTCATCTCAGCCAGACGACTAGTTCTATAATATCTGGAAAAATGGACCGGGGGATTTATTTTTTAAATAAATTAACACACACACATATTTAAATATATCGAAGGAGTTAACTAGTACTTACTCGGGATCAAGATATCCAGGAGTACCAGCAACAACAGTTGAAACCTGAGATTCATCTTCAGCTTTGAACGATCTTGAAAGCCCAAAATCAGCAATTTTGCCCATTAACTGATCACCTAATAGTATATTTGTACTCTTGACATCTCTATGTACCATCGGTGGCCGACATCCATAATGCAAGTATTCCAATCCTAGCAGTAGACTCATTTATGTCAGAAATTTTGGTGAGTGAAAGCTTGAGGAGAAATTATTCCCAAAACTTTAAAAGTTTTCATGGATTTTAGAGTTTTTCTTATGTTAAGTTTTCATTGAAACTAGTATGAGTTAAAGCGAACCTAGAGAAGCATCGACAGCTATTTGGAGTCTGGAACTCCATTTCAAAACAGGATCACCATGTTTTCCTGTATAAAATTGTCAAAATTAGGCGTGTGAATAAAAATATTTGCAATAACTAAGAAATGATAATGATATATACACACATCTCACCTGACAACTTTTGTTTTAGGTCTCCATTGTACATGTACTCATAAATAAGGGCCATGTGATCTCTTTCATCACAATATCCGACAAGACTCACCAAATTTATGTGGTGTACCCTTAGAAGAAGTTCTACCTACAAACAACATATATATAAATATATATGTTGGAACTTTTTTTTTGGTAAAATATATGTTAGAACTTAATTATGGCAAAATGATAACTACGGGATAGTACATTTACATGTCAAAATTAAAGTTTAGCTGAATGAAAAATGGTGATATAAAATGTTTATATACAGAGAGAATTAAGTCCATACTAAACTATAAACACCCACCGTACGGAACCGAACTAACCAATAGAGATATAAAATATTTTAGTTTAGATGGAGTTTTGGTATTTTGATTTGGTCAAGTTTTGCCACCTCTCTCACGTTTTTTGTTGTCTTATTCGGTTGAAAATTAAGTGACAAATATCTCTCCATCATGGTTTTGTTGTAAAAAGAGTGAAAGAGAGTTTTCATGTGTGTCCTTCTCTCATTTTAATATATATACACCATCCTCATCTTCTTTGGAAAAACGATATAACAGTTATGATCCTTCATTTCATTTTCTCCTTTTGTTTTTTTACGAAAGTACAACACAAATAATAGTTCGAAAGCTATAATTTTGGGTGATGCAAATTATAAAAGTTATGCAGTTTTCTAATGAGATTCAGAATATCATGCAACTGCAAAACGTTTTAAAAATTAGGGAAAAAATATTCATCTCGACTCTGCAATTCGTTTTTCTTAATTTCCGTTTCGGTATTTTCATGTTATATATTTTATAATTATCAATTTGTTCATATCATAGAGATCATGTTCCTACATTAGATTCATGAATTATGTTCATGGTTCTAGTGGAACATTCAAAGCTTTTTCATACCTCTGCCTTGAAGTGTTTATAGCCTTGCGATGATGATTTCGAGAGGACTTTAACCGCAACTTGATCTGAATCATTCAGATAACCATGATAGACGACCCCAAATGCTCCTTCCCCTAGAATTTTTTGGAAGTTTTTTGTCATCTCAACAACTTCTGAATAAGTAAACCTTTTCCTTTTTGTCTCGATTGGCTGGTCAGGTGGTAGCATAACTAGCAATGAGATGGAGATATGCGGAGATCAAATTAGAAAAACAACCATATCCACCAAAACCTTAGGATAATAAAGTTTGTTAATTTAATTGATGAGTCTCTGCAAATACCTTCCACAGGAGTTGATTGTCTTTTCTTTCTGAATACCAAAATGAGAACCAGCATCACTACAATGACCACAACGGCAGATGCAGTTAATGCAACAATCATTACTGGAATTTTTTTTTTGGGGGCACATGAACTGAATGAACATTTATGATCATCGCCTTTACTATCTTTTCCGTTGTTATCTTCGCCATCAACACTAAAAAACAAAAAGTATATCAATCTTTTAGTATTTTGAATGCACTGGTCTTGGGCCACAAGGCAAGGGATCTTGAATGCAAATGCGTGTGACGTGGTTCCTTCTTACAAGAACAGTAGTCCTTCGTTTTCCCTATCATGTAGAGTCTTCGAAATTGAACCATTCAGTTTGTTATTCCTCAAGTCTCTGTTAAAACAGTGATATCTTCGTACTTAGAGAAATAAAATCCATGAGAAAACACACCAAAAGATGTACGTAGGAAACTCACATGAACATCAACGATTTCATGTTACCTAGAAATTCGGGCACTACTCCTGTCAAATTGTTGTTTGACAAGTCCCTTACGTTTGTAGAAAAACAATAAAAAAAATAAGTCACCGACATGCATTGATAAAGTCTTTTCCTTTCGATTTATAATGATGATACCGACAGTTTTTTGAGATTGGAAAGATTTTGAATTCCAGGTGCTATGTTTCCCGTCAACCCACTTGAAGACAAGTTTCTGTTTACAAGTCCAAACAGGAAAAAAAATAAACAAGTGTAATGTCTAAAAGGGTTTGTGATATAGAGGTCTTACAAAGAAATGATTCTAGGTGGCGTAGACCCATTTACGTCGTCGCAAGTTAGACCGTCCCACAAAAACTGTCGTGGGACACATGGATCTCCTTGCCATGAGATTCTACTCAGTCCATATGTGTCTTTGATATTTTTTATCGCAATCACTGCAATAAAGTTTGCCAGCACACATTTGATTTAGCATTTAAGATGCTTTAATTTGAGTATTTTTATTAAGACCACACTTCGCGTAAATTACTCAACTAACAATAAACATGTACCATCATCTTTGATTGTTTCTGATTGTGGAAACTTCATCACTGTGAAAACTTCTATGGCATTAAACAGAGGAGGCAGTGTTGAATTCTTAGTTCTTTTAAGCTCTAATAGGCATTTCCCCGCTTCACAAAGAATCGGTGACTTGGTGAAAACTGTGGTGACCTCTTGAATTATAGGTATCAAAGGAGTAAAAAGAACTTCTCCGTTCCACAAAATGCTAAACTCTCTAGTCTCCAATGCCATCATGAATTGGAACATAGGACGGGTTACGATCTCAGAGAAATGAAAGCACATGTATAGTTTGTCATTAGGGAACTCAAGATCCTTCCTAAAACTTAATGTCCTGTTTTCATTAGCAGGTGTTGCTGCGGTCATGAGCACAGCTTGCGGCACGAGATAACCGTTAGAGTTGTTCACTGGGAGACTCGTTGAAATTTCCTCCCATTCCGACTCAAAGTATGGAACCCATTTTCGATCATAGAAATCATTTGGGTACCTGCCCTTAACACAAACTTGTATTATTGACCATATACAACAATTTAGTACAAAACCTTAATATCATTTTCAAGCTGACGTACCTTATAATTTCTGTTGATTCACTTAGGTACAATCGCAGTATCGACTTCAAAGAACCTGATTCAGTTATGTAAGTATCATTTGGTAGAGACCTTAGTTCCAAGGTCGATATTATTGGCGTTGATGTGCCTGTGTTAATAAGACAGACATCCAATGAGTTCGATTTTGGCATGTGAATGATCTCCTCCCATGCATCCCCATTTACATGTTTGGCCAAATCTACTGTTACCCAGAAGTTAGGGCCTATGTACAAATCAAATCTAGGAGAAATATTACGACCATCATAATTCCCATAGTTACTTGTAACTCTGATCAAATAATTTGTTCCTTGATGAACGCTAAGATCGTAACAGTTTCGTATTCCATCTGGAAAGTATCTCAAAGTTGTCTGTGATTTCGGGTACTTTGACTCAAGACTTGCTTCAATTCTACCAATTTTCCCACTTTGGATGAAGCTTGAGTCTGATATGAACTGTAATCCAGTTTGCAACTCAATATAAGGAGACTGCTCGTTAGGAGATAATCCACAATCCAAACTGATGAACCCTATTGAAAGAGATAGAAGACGTTAATGGTTTAATGGTTCAACCTATCGAACTAGTTGACGTAGCAGATTCTCTGTTAAAAGACATTTTACAAGCATTGCAATTAAAATTATCTGATCATCCAAATTATTTTACAGCCCTTGCACATTTTTTTCTTTCCAAACAGTATACAAAAATAGTTTTATACGTGGAATTTAGTGGTACCTGCTTGAGCTTGAACACAATGAATAATGGAGGAAGCTACTATTAGTGTCACCAACGGGAAAAAATGTGGACTTTCCATATTTTGTTATGTCCCCAAGAGAAATCTTAACCCTAACGAAGAATCATAACTATAAGCAATGAGAAAACAAAACTCATTTGGACGTTTGGTGCGAAATAACTTACCAACTCACGCCTCAGA
Source organism: Anastatica hierochuntica (assembly GCA_900406275.1). NCBI lineage: Eukaryota > Viridiplantae > Streptophyta > Magnoliopsida > Brassicales > Brassicaceae > Anastatica > Anastatica hierochuntica. The sequence continues at coordinate 4,000 of OVAN01012755.1, read as the reverse complement.
AAACGTGTAAACACGTCTTTGTTATACAAAAGATATCCTCTTTGAATGAGTTTTGTAGTGGGCAAGAAAGCATTTTATTCAGCCTGTCTTGTTTATTTTCCATAAAAATTATCAACTTGAGGAGAGAAATAAAGGGAAAATTGCTAATTTGCCATCAAAATTTAAAAGGCTTGCGAAAATGCCACTGGTGTCAGAAGTTGCAAAAGTGCCATAATTTTATTTAGCGGTTTGACAATTTTGCCCTTAGCATTGGCGAGAGAGACAAACGTTGCGTTGAGATATGTTACTGTAAGCAGTACGTTTCATTTATATGTTTCTTGGTCAACTATTTGCTACATGAAACATTTCTAATGTTTTTTTTTGCTAATCAACATTTCTAATGTTGGTGATGATGACGGCCATGGATTTTTCTTTTTAATATTTCTCATTCCAAAATTTCGTCACTTGCAATTTTGAAATGGATAACTTTTATTTTATTTTTATAACATTAATTAGTTATTGAAAAAATTGGGTTTGGGGTTTGGTTTTAGAATTTACGGTTGAAAATTTTGGGTTTTAAGATTTAAGGTTTATGTTTTAAGATTTAATTTTTATTTTATTTTAGGGGTTTGGGTTTAGGTTTGAGTTTAGGGTTTACGGTTTGTGTGTTATTGTTAACGATTGAGTTTAGATTTCAAGTTTCAGTTTACGGTTTATGGTTTATATTTACCGTTTATTGTTGAAGTTATAGAGTTTAAGGTTTGGGGTTTTGTGATTAGGGTTTAAGATTTGGGTTCTGGTATTAAGGTTTAGGATTCATTTTTTATTAACGTTAATTAATTATGAAAATTTGGGGTTTGGGTAGGGTTGATGATATCAGGTTTTAGTTCGTTTTAATTTTTTTTATTAACGTTAGTTAAATATTAAAAAAAAATTGGTATGAGGTTTGGTTTTAGCATTTACGGTTTAGTGTTTTGGGTTTTAGGGTTTAGTTTTTATTTTTTATATTAATGATAATTAATTATCAAAAATTATGGTTTAGTGCTTAGGTTGGATTTCTGGTTTACGGTTTGTGTTTATAGTTTATGGTTTAGGTTATAAGGTTTAGGGTTTATTGTTTAGGTATTCAGAGTTTATGGTTTAGGTTTAGTTTTTTATTAACGCTAATTAATTATCAAAATATTTGGGTTTTGGGCTTTAGGGTTTAGGATTTATTGTTTGCGCTTTAGCGTTTAAATTTTTTATTAATTTTTTAACTTTATATATTTATCAAAAAGAATTTAGGTTTGGGGTTTGGTTTTTTTATTTAAAGTTTCAGCTTATGGGTTTTAAAGTTTATTGTTTGGATTTTAGAGTTTTGTTTTTTTACTAATGTTAATTTATTATAAAAAAAAATTGGGGTTTGGAGTTTGAGTTTGAGTTTTTGGTTTAGGGTTTGTGTTTATTATTTTTTTTCTTGTTTCTTCCATGTTTGTGTTTATTGTTTATGGTTTATGGTTTACGGTTTAAAGTTTATTATTTGGATTTTAAAGATTAGTTTTTATTGTTATTTTTATTAATGTTAGTTAATTATAAAAATTTAGGGTTTAAGTTTTGGGCTTGGGTCTAGGATTTAAGTTTATGGTTATCTCTATGATTTGTTGTTTAGGTTATAGGATTTCATGTTTATGTTTTGGCGATTCATGGTTTATGGTTTAGATTTAGTTTGTTATTAACGTTTATTAGCTATCAACAAAAATGGGGTTTGGGTTTAAAGTTTTGAGTTTGAGGGTTTATGGTTTATTTTTGGATTTTAGGGTTTAATTTTTGTTTGTTTTTTATTAACGTTAATTAATTATCAAAATTTTTGGTTTAAGGTTTGGGTTTAGGATTTAGGTTTCAATTTATGGGTTTAGGGTTTATTATTTGGGTTTCGGATTTAGTTTTTATTTATTTTTATTAACGTTAATTAATTACAAAATTTTGCGTTTAAGGTCTCGGTTTAGAGTTTATGGTTTCTGGTTCGTGTTGAGGGTGTAGGGTTTACGGTTTATGTCCATGGTTTATGGTTTAGGTTATAGGGTTTTTGGTTTAGGGGTTGGAATTTAGGGTTTAGTTTCTATTTTATTTTTTATTAACGTTAAATAATTATAAGAAAAAATTGGTGTCTAGGTTTAGACTTTCAATGTTTAGAGTTTATTTCTTAGGGTTTATAATTTAATTTATTTTTTTATCAAGTTAATTAATTATCAAAAATTGGAGTTTAGGGTTTGGAATTTAAGGCGTAAGATTTGGGGTTTACGGTGTAGTTTTAAGTATACAATGTTTTTTTTGGGTTTTACGGTTTAGCTTTTACAATTTTGGATTTAGTGTTTGCGGAGTTTATTTTGGGGTTTAGGGTTTATTTTGGGTTTAGTGTTTAGATTTTAATTTTATTTTTGGGGTTTGTGGTTTAAGGTTTACGGTTTGGGTTTGTTGTTTTAGGGTTTAAGGTTTAGGGTTTAATTGTAGTCGATTAGGGTTTAGGGTATATGGTGTAGGGTTTAGTGTATGGTGTTTTGGGTTTATTCATGAATAAAATAATATGTCCACGAAAAGATAGATATGTACACGAAAAAATAAATTTTGTGCTATAAATAAAAAAGCATGCCTAAGCTTTATGGACAAAAGGCAAAATTGTCTTTTTCTATCACTAGATTATGGCATTTCTGAGCTACTTATTGGTTTATGGCATTGGGTGCAAATCCATTGCAAATTATGACATATTGGTTATTAACCCATAAATAAATCTATACTTTTATTATGGCATAATGAGGTTTTGGTGATGTGGCGTTGCCAGAAATTTTGTCAAAAAATAGAAAAAATCAGTGAAAAATATGGTATGCGTGACGTGGCAAGATTTGGGGCATTCGTTTTTTTATTTTTTTTGCGCGGTGTCGTCGTTCATTATTTTTTACCAACCGCTTTTGGACCGTTTTACCCCTGCCCAAAATTATGTATTTATCCTTTAGAAAAATGTTTTATTTAAATCGTTTCATCCTTTTCAAAAATACGTGATAACTTTCTCGATTGTTTTTGTCTCAGTTGTATATAGAGAAATTACTTAGAATGACACTAACTCATTGTTTTATTACTAAAGTAACATCCTCTAAATAAGCCTTAAGACATCTCCAATGGAGATCCTTAAGTAGAATCCTTAAGAAAAAAAACAATATAATAATGTAAATAGTTAAGGATTTTTAGAGAAAAGAATCCTTAAAATCTTTGATTAAGGATCCCAAATTAAAATCATGTGATTGGTTGGAGTATTTTTTTTGTAAATCTGAAAAAAAAAATTTAAAATGAATAGTTGACGATTCCTAGTGAGTAACACCGTTGTACTTGCTCTTAGGGCATCTCCATCCATGAACCTCTCAAAAAATCCTTAACTATTCATGGGTCCCACCATTTTATTATTAAAAAAAATATAAAACAAAACAAAATTTTCGGCCAATCACGGACCGCCACGTGTCCGTGAATAGTTAAGGATCAATCCTTAACTAAGAGCATCATTATCGGGCACTCTTAGCCCATGTCCTTAGTGTTTTTTGGTTAAAAATAAAAGAAAAAAACCCATTTATGCTTAGGACATCTCTTAATTAAGGACAAATTGAGCTTGTCCCTAACGATGACGTGGAAGCTTCTGATTGGCCGAGAGAATTGGGTAGGGTAAACGACAATTTCCTTCTCATTCTCTCCGTTTCTCTCTTTCTCTCTCGAGACAAAGGCGATTTTCACCTGGGCGATTCAACTCACCAAGCTTCGACCGTCGGCGATTCCACGGAAGAGGAGCCCACCGTCGACGATTCCAGCGAAGGCGATCCCACCGGCGACGATCCCTCCGATTCGAATCGAACGAAGGTATGTCTTCCTCGTCTGTTTTGATTTTTAGAGGATTCGTTGGATTTGTGTAGGGTTTGTTTAGATGCTGTGATACCCTATTCTGATAGTTCCCTGATATATGTTTTCCGTGTGTGGGATTGATTGATTTATGTTGTGATGC
>OVAN01012754.1:381-13433 GCA_900406275.1 Anastatica hierochuntica | reverse complement strand
TGATACAAAAGTCTAAAGCTTCCCACGTGATTAAGCTTCTTCCAACAATGAAAACGTGAGAGAACAAGTGAAAGATAAGAGAATTCCTAAGAAATTAATCAATTAAGGCAGTAAGATATCAGAGATCGAAAAGGATGAAACGAACTCAATATCTGCTTGAAACGTCCTTTTACAGCGATTCTCGTCGTATTATAGTTGATTTGAGGGTTAATCTCGTGAATCTCGTGATTTGGGGTAAATGATTTTACACTTTAGGTTTGGTTTGTTTTCGGTTATTGTTGGGCAGTTATTAAGGTTATGTATTTTTGGTTTACAAAACTCGGGTTTGGTTTAACTAAGGTTCTTCTCGGTTTATTTTTATAGTGATCAAATCAAATTTAGAGTTAATGTGGAGTTAGGTTTTAAAGTTTGATTATGTGTGTAAATAGATGTTTATAGTTAACCGTGTGGAGCTTTAGATAGGGATTCAAAGTTTGTGTAGATAGAAGATGACCTAATAGTTTTTGTGTGGATCTAGCTTGTGCACCCTAAAAAAAAATAAAAAAGATCTTCGGGAAAATTTTGAAAAGTTAAGGTGAGTGAGGTTTGAACCTAGGGGGCCACCATTAAGATACTATCCACATACCACTATGCTAACTCAACTTATTAGTTCATTGTTTGCATGTCATGCTTTTAATAAAACATGAAAATCGGGTCAGATCCGACCCAAAAAATACACGCGAATCCTATTTATGTGTTATTTCGAATTTACCCTTAATGAATGTTTTTTGTTTGTTCATTTTAATTTTTCCTTCTAATGGCACATATTGTAAATTACACATCAATTAAAGGTTATTTCGTTTATGATTCTCTTTTAATAGTATAGAGATATTAAAACAGAGTCTTACTTTTTATCTATTTAAAAAAGTTATCATTTAAATTTGGATCTATTCACAAATCATTAGAATAATTATAACATTCATTAATTATTTAGTTAACAATACAATACAAATATTGATAATCTTATGTTACATCTTCTAATCCTATGTACAATTAAATTATATACAATTATGTTATTATTTTTAATTAGTTTATATATTATACATATATCAATATTTATATAGTTAACGTGTTAGCATATATGTATTGATAAATATATAATAATATTCAATACAAACTATAGATTCAATCATATTATATTGATTTTATAATAAATGGTTTTGATATATTTATACTATAGAATATATGAAAATTATATTATTTTAGTATAAATGCAAATGTGTAAGTTAGAGCAAGGCGTTTGGGATCCCGTTCAGGTTCGAACCGAGTTTGGATCTCGAACTCCAGTCCTATAGGATTCATTATGGTTTTTGAAAAGTTTGGATCAGATTTTTTCGGACAGGTTGGATTTAAAAAAATTATTAAAACTCAGATAAATCCGATACTTGGTTAAATACTTAGTATTTTCAATTGATTAATCTAATTTTATCACATATGAAAATTTTCCAAATAAAAAAAATTGAAAATAATAACTATATATTAAAATAGTATAAAAAATAGTCTATTCTATTAAAATAGAGTCACTATTTTTTTATGGTTGACAAGTCATAGTAGTACTATTTAATTAACTACATATGACATATTTTGATTATTTATATTAATCAATTATATATAATATTTCTTGGAAATGTTAGTAATTAATAACAATATTAATAATAAATAAATTGTAACTATAATTTTGAATTTTATTTTTACTTATAACAAAATATGTTAAAAAAAACTAACAAAATCGTACTAAAAATCTTAAATGTTTTTATTAAATAATGCATTACTTAATTTCGAAATTAGTAATATAATATTATTATAAAATAATTTTAATTAAAATTTTATTATAAAAATTAAAAATTGTAAACTAAAATAAATTTCATAATTATAGTCTATGTTATATATCTTTTTTCACGAGTCTATATTATATTAAACAGAAGTATTTTATGAATTAAAATACATTTATAAAATAAAAAAATACCCACACGGACGTACGGGTTAAAATCTAGTATAATATTAAAAATTACTTTCCTCCCTTAACAATTTGGTATTTATCTATCTATTAGGAAGTATCGTTTGGTTGACATTTCAGAAACATTTGAATTTGAAGGTATATTGAAGCCTACACAGGTTTTCAAAAGTATTTTACCATATCTTTAGAGTTACAAAGTTTTTAAGAACTTTGGAATTTTTTTTTTGTGACATGCTAGATCAGGATTTTATAAAGGAAATCAAGCATAAAGCAAAATTTCTCTTAAAATTCTAACAATATATTTGATTATTTGGTAATACCATATTCATAAAATTTTAAATTTAGGGAAATTAGGCCAATAATATGTGGAAACCCAATAATTAAGAAAGTAACCAGTTGACTTTTTTTCCTTTTCAACTGTTCCATTTTTTATGACGATTTTGTCCTTTTTCGTTCGTAGACATGTTGCAACCGATACACGATCTATTTAGCGCTTAGCGATTTTTTCCTTTTCAATTCATAGACATGTTGTAACAGATAGAGAGTCTATTTTCCAGTTAACATAGTTTGCTCTTTTTTCAATTTTTTTTTTAGATCGGTCCTGCTCAAAACTTGTGTTCTATGATGCTTTTACCATTAACAAATAAAATCTTGAACCCCAATCACATCCCCCTTGTTTTTTTGGTTTATTTGTGAAATTAATGGACACGCGAAAATGGACAGTCTTTTTAAATAGACAATCAATGCCGTACTGTTTATACTATCTCAATAGTAAGTCTAATTAGTGTTTTTGGTAAACCATTTTTTTACTATTATAGTTGATCATATGATTTAGAAATTGTGGAAGTGATTTAAGTTTTCAATTTTTAAGTAATATGTTTTTGTTTATATGGAAGCTATATTTTTATAAAAAATAGACATACTATGTAAGTAGTCTGTCTATTTAAATAGCGTAGAATTCCTTATACATTACAACAATTTCCGTATACTTGAAAAATACATATCCGTTTCGGAAAATTCAAAATACGTTAAGTAAGAAAAAAAATCTAAATTTTTTTCGTGTATTTACAATTTCGTTTCGATATACGTATAAACATGTAGAGTCGTTTGAAGTTTTGTGAGATGTATGAGCAAAAAAGAAAAATTACTCAAAAAAAACAAAAAACGCAAACTGCCATTCACCCAATATCCCACAAAGTTACCCTTAAATTTATTATATATGATAAATATAGATATCTTTATGATGTTTTAGAGATTATCGGAGGTTAATCCTAATAGATATAAATTAATTTGGATTTACTCGCATATATTTCAAATACATATGGTCTCATAACATAAATATGCAAACGTCATGTTTATGTCACATGAGGAAACAATCGTTAATGAGTGATAAGAGAAACCATTGTTATGGAGAAAGAAGAGAAACGTCTAAAAAAGGAGAAATAAGAGAAACAATGTAAAATGAATTACTTGTAGTGTAATTACCTAGATTTTAAAAAAAATTTTTTTTTTGATCACGAAAGAACAAATTTTATTAAGCTTCGCAAAGCGAAGAATAGCGAGCAGAAAAAGCTCGTTTGGCCAGAAAGTCAGCTAAAGAATTCGCTGAGCGGGAGATAAAAACAAGCGAAATAAGAGAAAAACTAGAAAGTTGATCCCGAATATCCCGGAGAAGGCTAAAAATGTCAACATGATCTTTCTTGCGGTTAATCATATTGACCAACACCTGGGAGTCAGAGTGCAAAAGCAACTCATCAATCCTTAACACGAGGGCTTGGCGTAAAACAGCAGAAAGAGCCAGAGCTTCTGCCATTAGCACCGACGACACGTTGTCCTGAAAGTAGTGTAATTATCTAGATTAACTTTGAAAAACTCATTAATAACTACATTGATTGCTCCAATATGTGATTTACTCAACTAACTCTAAGCTCTTTGTAAAAGAACATAAAACCCAAATTGATATGATATTATTAAAGCTGCCATTAAAAAAATAACTTTTTTGTCAATTGAAAATTTTCAGTTTCCTCTTTATTTTATCTCTCAAATATTTTCTCCTCTAATTTTTTTTTGTGGCCAAAAATTTCGGAACTTCCATTTCAAAATCGTCGATCTTCTCCTAAAACCTCTGTTTCAGGTGTGAATCTTCACCACTGGCATGCATCTTGACCACCCTTTATCTCACCGCCATCTTTCATTTTCATAATTCCAGTGAGCTTTTTATGTTTGATTATTATTTTGTTCAAGAGGTATTTTTTTTAATGATTAATAGCTAAAATGAGATATCTGTGAAAGATATACAAATTTATGATAAAAACAACAAAAAAATGAAAAAAAAAGAATTGTTTGAAAAAAATCAATGGCGGCCGCTTGCAGAATTCGCAGCCCATAAAGAAAGAAGATGACTTATCAAACTACCCTTCGGTTCGAATTTGCAAATTTGTTTTATTGCATATTTGTTTTACAATTATTGCATATTTATTTATATACTACACATTTATTTGCTCGGTTTAGGATATGCATCATCAAAGAGAAAATACTTCTCTAGTGTTGAAGCATGAAGCGACTCTCGTGGTGGAGATTTTGAGCTGGTTTATGGGGTAACTTTGTTGGTTCTCAATGGAGGTTATAACATAAGTTTAAACGACTGATTTCGCAGTTGTCACAGTTCTCAATGGTAGATTTTCTTTACAGTCGTTGTAGATTTGTTTTACCGTTATCACATTTTTTTGTACAGTTACTACAAATTTATCTTACAATTATTACATATTTGTGTTCTAGTTACACTTTTGTAAGTTTTAAAGAATTAGAGAAATTTTGAAAACAAAATACTAGAGAAATTTATATAAAAAAATACTATAATCAATTAGTTAAGCCCAAAATATTAAAAAACGAAATAAATATTAGCATTAAATTTTAATATTTTAACCTTTCACAGACATGAAATTTTTGATATGGTTAATTCAAAATTAGTGTGTATACTCTATTATACTCTAAATTTTATTTGTAAAAGCCTAAAACCCCGAGTTTGATACTTAAAGATTTGTATTCATGTGGCCAATGAATTTTAGTTGATTAAAAATCATATTAGAATTATTTTGTTCGAGGAACTATAACAACTTCTTCGTTTTAAATCAACCAAAGAAATTTGTTACCCAATTTAGGAGACAACTTCTAATTAATGTGTGGTTGACAAAAAAAATCAACCAAAGGAGACTACGTGGTGGCTTCTTTGAAATTTTAGGTTTGTTTCTTCTACATCATTTGATAAAATTTTTTTGTTACAATAAAAAAATCTCCAACGCTTTTATATATATGCGACATCAAATTTCAAACCAAGGAGCATTAATAAACTTGCCACAATAAGTTTGAAATAAAGATTTTTTTTTTTGTACTAATCTAGTAACAGATAAGTCTACGACAACATGACAACAAAAAATATGCACTCAAAATATAAAAACCTGCGAGATTTGAATATATGTGAATATTAAATCTGTTGCCACTGAGCGTTAGCCTAATTACTAACTTTTGCAATAAAAATCTGCGATCAATTCGCAGATTTTTGTTTTAAGAAAAGTCTGCTTCTTTATCATATTAAATCTGCAAAACATTTTAATAATTTGAGATGGTAAATCTGTAGAACACAAATAAATCTGTAGTAAGGAAAAAAAATATGTGGCAACTATTAAGTCTGCAGCTCTGTCATAACTAGGTTAAAAACTCTGCCACATAAATTAAATATGTCGCTAAAAAAAAATCTGCGACCTCAAGAGTCATGCAAATTTGTAATTCAAAAATAATTATGTGGTTAAAAATAAACCTGCAACTGTATATTTGTCTAAAATCTAAAAATGCTGTGGAATTTTCGTAAATAAATTCTGGTTTTTCTGTTAAAGATGCAACATTTTTTTGGGCCAAAATTTTATTAATGTTAGTTTGGTAATAATTTTTTTTCATGTCAAGTATTTGAAAAGGCACTTTAGGCATGAAATCGACTACAATAACTAAAAAAACTTTCATACTACTCTACTAATAACTAACTTTTTTGAGACTATTCTAGCTATCTTCCCTTATGAATATGTAAGCAAATCTCAAGTGGACACTTAAAAGCTTTTTAGTCATCTTTCTAATCGTTTTAACTATTTTTATTCAATGGTTGTATGTGCTTTGTGAACATTAAAATATAATAATTGAGGCTATGGAGCAATTGTACATGAAAAAACACTAGTAATAAGCACACAATCACAAAACACTTTAAGATTTCACTTAAAGAAAATCCTTATAATGATCTTTGTTTAATCAGTTTTATATGATTTGCTACAACTTAGCAATCAACACTGACCAATATCTAAATCTGCCCAACCTAACTAGCTAAGCAGCAACAATTGCTTGTATCACCCAGAAAACCCTTGAACTTTTCTCACAAACTCTCAAACTGTTTTTTTTCCAATTCTCTAAGCACACCTTCTCGAAAGCACACCCAGTCTTCCTATAGGGTCGCTAACCATGCTCGCCCTAGTATCTCCTCCATAATCTCCAAGCTTTACTTTATTCTCTTATTTCCATATTTCTCGTCAAGGCTTGCCACGCCATCTCCGAGCATTCCGCCAAAACTCTTGTGTCACTCAGGACGCACTTGTTGCTTAATTCCAAAGCTTCAAGATCATAGCTCACAATCTCCCATTTTTTTGCGTGATTTTGTCGATCAAAGCATTTGCCTATTCACAACACACAACCTTCCATCCACTTACTTTTCAAATGGGTTAGACGAATTGTTAGCAACAATTAAGAACGAGAAAATTATGAACATTAATGATTAAGTTCACAGTGACACACATACATCCTGTTTCAAACAGGGAAAAGCAAAAGAAATTGTTTGATTAGTCTGACAGAGAAGAGGAAAGAAAAAAAAACGAGACAACTAGAGATAGAGCACATGCTTTTTCTTCAATCTTCAGCAATGTCCTGAGCCGATGCATCAATGTCCTTAGGTTCCGGTGCAGCACGCACATCGTATGGTCCATATTCTCCTCTTGTTTGGTTGCAAGATCACACAAAAAGTCTTATGAGGTCATATTAACAGAACACACAGAGTCTAGAATACTTACCTTTCATACGCATCTCCATTTGGTGAATCAACCGCTTAAGGTTTCTGAGATTATAAGCCAAGGACGCTGGGGCTAGCTCTTGCTCACCATCAGAACCTCTGGCACTTTTATCCAAAGATATTGCTCATGAAGCCAGCATATGTCTTGTCATTGTGGTAGACACAAACCACATGTTGAAATCTTAGTAGCTAAAAAATCTAATTTTGAAAAGAAAGATGCAATCCCAACAACTCAGGGTTCTTGGTTATATCCAAGATCTGTGAGTACACAAGCCTACCAAATCTAAACGGCTTGTTATGGACACGCATGTAATGAAACATGGTTCTGATCTGTGTCATAGTGGTGCTATTAGCAGAGGGAATCCAATTGCGACAACACAACTTTTATAGCACATCCATGGTAAGAGTCATATGTTTAGACTGAAATTCCTCCCAACGATTCTTGCTTCCTCCAGTAAGTAGCATTATAGCTTCAGAAAGTGGATCATCCATGTAAACTTCAGATTCTCTGCTTGGAGTTGGGTCAAAGAGCAACATGAACATCCGATTGATCAGATCCGGAGAGAACTCATACATTTCACCCCGCACATACAACAGAAACATATCATGTGAGTTCCCTATGTAGTCTTCCAAGTTACTGTAAAATTCTCTGACAACTTGAACCACATACTGATCTATCTCAATAACAGTACGCAACATCCCAACAGTTCTTAAAACATCCTCTACATCCACCATATCAGACTTTCCTAAAGGCAGGTGCTTCTGATCAAGGAAATACGTTACCTTGAAGCTCTCTTACGCCTCTGCACCTTGCTCAGTGAGGAAATTTTGTTGAAAGGACAAACAAAAGGATTTTCATAAACAGCAGGGAACATCTGTAATTTCCGGAGATGATGTTTTCGATTTTCTTCCATGCATAACTCAAAAGGCGGATATCTACTCTCATATCCTTCTCGATCTTCATGAGTTGGCTCTTCCTCTTCCAATTCCTCAACATCTACATATTCTAGAACATCATCATACTCTCCATCGTCAACCACCATCAGTGCCTTTCCTGGTCGGTGTCTAGGTTGAGAAGGCTCCCAAGAGTATCCCTCAATGGTGATCACAGGTGGTGTTGTCCCTAGTGGCAGGGGGTTTGAAGAAGTAGCCACTGCGATTGCACGATGAACAGCTTCTCGTTGCTTGTGAGTGAGAGGCATGATACCTTTGCAGACCAAGAGTGGATAATGAACCGTCAAACACAACTAGGGTTTATGCCACTCACCTCTTTCCTTTAAATAGCAGTTTCCCGCTACACCCTAATGAGGCTTCACATATAGAAAATATCGTGGCCTTGAAAGACCATCAGTACCACGTTAAGCCCAAAAAAATTTGAGCAGAGATTCGAAATGAAGTGACATAATGCAACATTGTGTTAAAATGAGAGATCAATGTTCTCTACTTTTTTATGGTGTCATTTTATTTTTTATTGATCCTCTTGCATACATATTTAAGGAATCAATATTCCCTACTTTTTTAGGATGTCATTGTTTTTTTTAATTGATTCTCATGCTTGACTCGAGATTTGACTTTAAAAATATCTTCTTCTAAGGATTTTTGACACAATTGAGAAATATCACTCACCTAAGCTCTAGGTACTGACTTGAGCAGCCAATTAGAAGATTTTATCTAAATGGTGGTAAGGAATAGGGATTCAAAACAAGGCGCAATGACATGGTCTTAACATGTACACACAACTCACTATGGTGTGAAACACCTTAAGTATGACAAATACCCAGTGCCTTCCTAATATGATAGAAGGTGTTCAAATCTAAGGGTTTGGTAAAGAAGTCAGCAGCTGCTTGTTAGTGGTAACATGTTCAATAATAGTAAGTTTCTCCTCAACAAGTTCCCTCAACAAGTTTCATTCCTGGCATATGCTGCATGGGACAAAAATATTCCTTCATCAAGTTGTCTGACTTGTAGCCCAAGAAAGTAGTTGAACTCTCCGACCAGACTCATTTCAAACTCCTTGGTCATGGTGGAAACAAATTTGTCAACCAAGGTTTGATCTGTTCCTCCGAAAATTATGTCATCAACATACACTTGTACCACCAAGATGAGAGAATGAAAAAAGTCTTGTCGACACTTCCTCTCTCAAACCCTGCCACAAGCAGAAACTGTGCGAATCTCTCATACCAGGCCCTAGGTGCTTGTTTTGACCCATATAGTGTCTTCTTGAGATGATAAAAATGATCAGGATACGTGGGATCTTCGAACCCTTTAGGTTGTGCCACATACACTTCTTCCTGTAGTAATCCATTCAAAATTCACTCTTAACATCCATTTGCTGTAGTTGAAACTTGAGATCACAAACGATTCCTAGAAGCAATCAGATGGATTCTAATCGTGCCATAGGAGCAAAAGTTTCTTCAAAATCCACTCTTTCCACCTGAGTGTAACTTTGAGCTACAAGTCTGGCTTTGTTCCTCACAACATTTCCATTTTCATTCATTTTGTTCTTAAAGATGCACTTATTTCTGATTACATTCACATCTTGAGGCCTGCAACCAGATTCCATATCTTTAATCGAGAAAACTGTTCTAGTTTTTTGTGACAAACACCTATCCAAAACTCATCCTCTAATGCTTCTTGAACTAATCGTGGTTCTATGAGACATACAAAACATCCAAATTCAACAACTTCAGCCAGCATTACCATCTCCTTGAATTTGATTTGCCATTTCCGAGTTATTCTGCCATCATGTAGGTTTCCAATAATGTCTTCTGCTGCGTGATTTTTGTGCACTTGAACACATGATGTGTCGACTTCCTCTATTTCTTCTTTCGTCTTTAGATTGTCAGTATTTCTCTGCATCTGAACGCACCAAGGTGTGGTTGTGTGACTTATTGTCAGTCATTATTACTTCCTCAAGCTGAAGCCTATTGTTGTCATCAAATACTATGTTAACTGACCCACAACAGTGCGTGTCCTCTGATTGTAGGCTCGAAAAGCCATGATGTTTGTGGCATATCTCAGAAAGATGCCCTCATCATTTCTTGAATCAAATTTGCCAAGGTTATGCTTATCATTCAGAATGTAACAGACACATCCAAACACATGGAAGTAGCTTAGATTTGGTGTTTTCCCTTTCCAGATCTCATAGGGAGTCAAGTTGGTTCCGGGCTTGACATACATACGATTGATGATGTAACATGCAGTGTTTACAACTTCTTCCCAGGACCTGTGTGACACAGAATTTCCTTGCATCATGGCTCTGACCATTTCTTGAAGAGTTTGATTCTTTCTCTCCACCATACCATTTTGCTGAGGAGTTTTTGGTGCTGAGTATTGATGTCTGATTCCTTGACTCTGACAGAAACTTTCAAACGCTTCATTAAGATACTCGCCACCACGATCACTTCTTATTTGCACAATGCTTCCTTTTTATGTTTTAAGTTGCAGAGCAAGTATCTTGAAACTGTATGCTTCTTCACTTTTTTTAAGCAGAAATCGTACCCAAGTATAGCTAGAGAAATTATCTACTAGGACAAAGACATATTTCTTACCAGAGATGCTCTCAGTCTGAACTGGCCTCATGAGATCCCTGTGTATAAGATATGACACATGTTTGGTAGTAATGTTGGGTACCTTCTTGCGATGAACCTTGACCTGCTTCCCTTTATTGCAGACATCACATACAACCTATGTTATATTTTCAAGTTTAGGAATACCTCTTACCACATCAGCATTCACTATTCGACATAATGCTCACACATTCATATGTCCCAGATTCTTGTGCCGCAGATCTAACTTGGATGCAACAGCTGAAAGGCACTTTGTTGCTGGCCGCCACATGTAGCAATTTTTTCCTGATTGTATTCCTGACAAAACAACATTTTCTTTTGCATCAACATCCTCACACTCAGTTTTGGTGAAGATCATTTTTAATCCTTCATCACACAGTTGACTTATGCTGATGAGATTTGCTAATTGAGGTTGATATGGTCTATCTAATTTGCCAACTCCTTGAATATTCTCTTGTCCTCCATCTCCAAACGTTACCTTTCCACCTTTCAACTCAGTCTGAACTTTTAACGAATGTATGTCACCTGTCATGTGTCTTAAGCACTCACTGTCAAAGTACCACTTTTCAACATCGTCAGTATTTGTGGATGTATAAGCAACATTACTTGAGACACTTCCCTGCTCGCTCATAGATTTTGTGCACTTATCACACAAGACTTCTATATCACACACATCAATTTGACCAAGTTGAGCAAAGTTCCAAAATAGATTCAGGGTTTCTTCCTGACTGATAGTTGTGATTTCAGTGACCCTTTTACTTTTACATATTCGATCTGGTAAAGCGTACAACACACTCTTAGGAATCCACACCATTCCAAATCTAGAGGGTTCCATGTGACATTTTCCAGTATTCCACGTCTGAGCAATCCTTTTCTTCCGAAGACAACAATACCTCACACGGTGGTTGTGCTTTCCACATAACAAGCAACCCTTGTTTCGATTCAGAAATATAGCTTTTCTTGGTTGCGAGCGATGTTGATCACTAGCTCTCTGCTTGATGGGTTGCTAAACCTGAACTGTTTTGAGAACATGAGAGTTCATGTCCTGACTTACAACTTTTTCCTCGGTGTGAGTTGTACTACTACTCTTCACAAAGTTATCCAAGACCAACCCTTTGCTTGTGTTCCCACTATTCTCTACTTTGTAGCTAGTGTATCCTAAACCCCAATTCACCTTGGGAGGCTATCCTACTGTTAGGATGTGCTCCAGATTTTCAGTGCTTGAGTTGAACATCCGAATTTTCTTTCGGTTTTCTTTGAGTGTGTGCTCCAGACTCTTGAATTTTTCTTTTTCTTGATCAATGACATTTTGCATATGATCCAAACATGATTCAAGTGACTTGATATGCTTCTCAGATTCTTCAGTGTGTGACACACACACTCTTCTCCCTTTTTTGAGGAGTTGGTTTTGTCTCTTCCTTATGAGAGGGCATGCTTTCTAGCTCAAGAATTTTTACTTGTGTCTTTAACACGACCTTGTCTTTTTCCAACTAAAAGTTATTGTTGCTTAGCTTGACCCAACTATCATAAAGTTTTCGATATTCGAATTTAGGGTATATCTCTTGATCACTCTCACATTCAGAGTTTGATTTGGCATTTTCCTTCAATTCTTTAGACTTTACTATGAATGCTACATAGTTTAATAGTTCAGGATCATCATCATCCTCCGATTCCGAGTCACTAAAGCACATGTATGATCTGTCTTTTCTTTTCACCAAGTTAGGACACTCAGTTCTCAGATGGCCGAAACCTTTGCATTCAGAACACTTTATCTCCCTTCGTTTTGTCAATGGACACTCCATCTTCATGTGTCCATATGCTTCACATTCAAAGTATTGTATGTCAGCTTTATTTCTACCCATTTCTCGCTCTCTACGAGGTCCTCTAAAACCTGACTGATCTGTGTCAAATTGACTTATCTTCTCTTGCCAAAACCTTCCAGAGCGATTCTGCATCTTGTTAGTGCCCTTTTCGACTCGCCTCAACATCTTTCTAAAGTTCTTTGCCAGCATACTGTTGGTGCCAGAAACAGTCATCTCGAAATTAACGTCCAAGATTGCATCTTTAATCAAACTTACTCGGAAACACGACCAACGTCTGGACTCGTCGTCGTCTAGACTTAGCATCGACTAGACTTATCCTTGTCTAGACTTAATGTCGTCTAACCTAACCATCATCTAAACTCACCGTAGTCTAGAATTAACATCGTCTAGACTTACCGTCATCTAGATTCACCGTCATCTAGACTTGCCGTCATCTAGACTTGCCGTCGTCTAGACGATCTTTCAAAGAAGGCTATCTGTCCGCGAGAAACTAAAGCATCCGAATGCTAAAGTTAGCATCAGTGGCTTTTGGAAAACTCTCACAAGACCACACGATACAA
>OVAN01012753.1:1852-13433 GCA_900406275.1 Anastatica hierochuntica | reverse complement strand
GCGCCAAGGACATAGCTTGGTCCTGGCGCCAATTGGCGCCAAGACCATGCCGTGGTATTGGTGCCAAGAAGGACCTCCGGTCTCGGTTCTGATCGACGTCTAGATCGGCCTCTAGTTTAGTCGTTAATCGGTTCCAAGACTCGTTCGTAGGTTTGGCGTCATTCGGCGTTTAGACATTTCTTCGAAACGATGCGGTTCTCCGATGGTCATGGAGGTTTCGTATCGTTCCGGAGTTCGTATTGCGAGGTCTTCCGAGAGTTTTCCGTAAATCATGGATGTTAACTTTAGCATTCGTGCTCTTTAGTTGTTTGCAAAAGGATAGACTTCGTTGAATGATAGTTAAGTATAGACGATGACCAGTCAAGACGAAGGTCAGTCTAGAAGACGTTAAGTCTTGATGACGATAAGTCTATATTACAGTAAGTCTAGAAGACGTTAAGTCTAGACGGCGGTGAGTCTAGATGTTGGTCGTGTTTCCGAGTAAGTCTGATTAGAGATGCGATCTTGGACGTTGATTTCGAGATGACCATTTTTGACACCAACACCAGCCTTCCTCTTTTCACTTAAAACTTGGGTTTTGGCCCGGTTTGTCCCTGGTCAATCCGACTCGACTTCTTTATTTATATAAATACTCATCCTAAACTTTGAGAAAACCCTAAGTTTTACTATTTGATTGAACTTTTGTATCTCTTTTGGATCTAGAGAAATCTCTTTGTTAATCATACAAAGTTTGCATCTTTATCATTTCTTCTTCTTCCTTTATGTTTGCTATGAGTTTTTCCTTGGTTTCTATGAGTTATTTGGGCATGATTAGTGAGTAGTTATCTAGTGTATGCACGGTTTAGGTTGATCAAGCTAGATCTAGATGCTAATCATGATGTTAAAGGTTGGGTTTATATAGATTCACATGATTTAGGGATGCCTAAAGCTAGATTTGGAGTGATCAATCAAATCCTTGATCCTAAGACTTTTACACTCAGAAGGTGTTCGATGAAATGCCTAAGAGAATCTAAATAATGCTTAGCATTCTTAGCCTATGGGAATAGATGATTAAGGTGTTAAGTAGGCTATTGGGCTTGTGTTTAATGATGAATTAACTTAGAATTGCTATGAGGAGATTAGCTCTATCTTAGTGCATTAAATGGACTAGAATCATGGAAATGATCTAGTTGGCTCTTTGCCTTGTCTTTGAAATGAACTTCATTACCTAAACCTTGCATTTGGTTAGCATTTGGATCACTTGATCATGGACCTAGCTTATTGCTTGCATGTTCTTCATCATTGAATCTTGTTAAGTAGTATTTAGTAGTTTAGTTTGTATATTTTTTTGGTTTTATTGTTTGATTTAAGCTTGAAATCCAATTAAATATATAAGACTTAGATTAGTGAACTAGTTATAGGATTGAATGTGTAAAAGGTTTGCTCCTTGTGGTTCGATAACCCCATCTACTACAACTACTAGCCTTATTCTTAAGGTTTAGGAGTTTAGTTTGGGATTAAACTTGATAGAGAAATAAGATCTCTCATCAAGTTTTTGGTTTCGTTGTCGGGGAGCAACATATTTTGCCATATAGTCTTCATTAGTTTGTTGAGGCTAAGTCACTACGTTTTATTTAAAGTCACTAACCCTTGTTCACTCTTTGTTCTTGTCTTTCAAGGTGCATGAACTTCCGTAGTAGGGGTCCATCAAATTTGATTCCGAAAGTGGAAGATATAAGGAGATTGGAACGAGATAATACTAGAGCAAGGAGAGAAAGAGAGAGAATCGAACATCTACAACATTTGGGAATGGAAAACTTTCATCCTATTGGTAATCAAGGAAACAATATGGGTGACAACAACCAAGCTCAATGGATTGGGAACCAAGACCAAGGGCTTCCTAGGGCACAAATGATAGGTGCTTATGATGAACCCAACATGAGGAGAGTAAGGACCGATATTCACCCTCCCACGGTAGTACCCAATAACTTTGAGATAAAACATAGCCTCATCAACATGGGCCAATATGGGTGGCAACAACCAAACTCAAGGAAACAATATGGGTGACAACAACCAAGGTCAAGGGATTGGGATCCAAGACCAAGGGCTTCCTAAAGCAGAAATGATAGGTGCTTATGATGAACCCAACATGAGGAGATTAAGGACCGGTATTCACCCTCCCACGATAATACCCAATAACTTTGAGATAAAGCATAGCCTCACCAACATGGTCCAAAACAACAAGTTTTATGGTCGACCATCGGAAAACCCTTTAGACCATCTTGATGAGTTTGAGAGTCTTTGTAGGACTATAAAGATAAATGGGGTAAGCAAGGAAGCCATCAAGATGATACTATTCTCCTTCTCATTAGGTGATATAGCCGCTCAAAGGGAGAAGAGTATCTCCATAGATTTAGTCTCTACATGGGCTCAAATTGAGAAGGAATTCATGACAAAGTTCTTCCCGAAGCAAAAGACGGAAAAAATTCGAAATGACATAACAAGTTTCATACAAGGGTATAATGAGTCGTTTCATGAAGCTTGGGAATGTTTGAAATCTTATATCCGGTCTTGCCCTCATCACGGAGTAGTTAAGCATGCTTTGCTAGGGATTTTCCATCGCGGTTGTTTGGAAAAATATTGAAATTCACTTGACACGGCAAGCAAGGGGAGCTTTGCCAACTTAGACGTTGAGGAAGGTGAAGAGCTCATCGAAAACTTATCCCAAAGTGACCTAATCTATGGTCGCGATAAGGATGGAACTTAACGCGATGATTCTTGATTTCAAGAGCTTAATGAAAAGATTGATAGGCTTACTAAGATGTACAAAGATCCATGAATGTAGTAAAACATGTGGATGAAGGTAAAGGTGATGGAAATGACCAAGAAATTGGGGACCAAGAAGATCTTTGCTACATTCAATGGGGATACTATTCAAATTCTTATAACCCTCCGTTTAAATATTGGTACAACAATCTTTCATATCAGAACCAAGATGTTGCCACCCCATCGGATCAAAACTACCCGATGTAAAAGGAGAGGCCACAAGGGCAAGCTCCAAGAAACTTCCCACCAAAGGACCTTTCAAATTTCTCACCAACACGGGAAGTTCATCTACTCAACCTCCAAGGAGGATGAGTACACCAAGGCTAGCGGTCCATGGAGGTCTGGATGGCGGTCTGCAATGCCAATCTACACCGCCAGCACCACATGCACCAAGGCTGGCGGTCCAGGGAGGTCTGGCTGGTGGTCTGCAATGCCAATCCAGACCGCCAGGCGTTAGGTAAACATTCTAAAACTCCTTTTTCTTCTTCCCAAAACCCACTTCATTCCTCTCTCTCCTCATTTAATCGAAAATTGGTGAAGAAAATACAAAACTTTCAACTTCTGTTTCATTACAAAACCATTTTCCTTGCAAATACTTGTTTTGAATCAAAGACTTCATATTTTTTGCTTAATTCCTGCTCCTGTTTCAATCTACACTAAATCTCTCTCAAGAACAGAGGTAATCTCTCATAACTCTCTCTTGCTCAATATCTTAAATCTTTGGATTTTGGTCATTCCAAGTTTGTAAGTATCATTGTTGAGGTCTTTTGTACTTGGGTTAATGATTCTCTTAACCAGAATTTCATAGATTGAGTTGCGATTGTTGAGATTTTGGATTTCAAAGTTAGGATTCTTGGAGATTTTGAGAAAAATGAACTTTAGGGAAACTTAGAGATTGCGGTTGCAATTGGTTTTTTAAGGATACAATGCTTTGCTTGGAACTTGATATGAGGTTAATTTTTAGTTGTTCCACGGTAGAAACCCATTAGTTTGAATTCTTAAATTTGAAATGTCATTCTTAAGTACTATGAGAAATGAGTTGGGTCAATCTTGATGATGGAAAATGGTTAATGTTTTGTTAACAAGTTAATGAGCTATGCTCTTTGTACAAAATGATTTGGAACCATCATCTTCCAAACTCTTTAGACTCACATATCTTTTGATCTTTCTAAGGTACTATGGCAAGCTATGTGAACACTCGAGGTAGCTACGCCTCTCACCAAGAAAGTTGGGGACAAGCAAGCTCCTCAAGGAGATGAAAAAGAATTGAGAGCACCGAATTGTTGGGATGGACAAGTGAAGAGATAGGACATCCAACTGAGCTTCGCCAACTCGACTTTCACCCCACAAGATTTGACGATGAAGAGGTGATGCGAAGAATGGGGATTTATAAACAAGTTGATGGCCTACTAGATAGGATGAGTGTCCAGATTCTTTTGTCAATGGATGAATCAAAATATCCGGAGTTAGCCTGACAATTCCTTGCTACCATCACCAATGAAGAAGAGGAAGAAGGGGAAAGTGGAAGACTTTACTTCCGAATTTGATCAAACCAATATTCTCTCACATTCAACCGGTTTTGAGAATTGTATGGTTTTCTAAGAACGGGAACATTGAGCGTGCCTCCGGAGTTCAACCAACTATCATTGCTTTGGAGGAACATTGCCACGATGAAGAATACGACTTCTTAGTAGTAAAAATGTCCAAGATCAAGAATCTAACAATCCGCCATGCCAAGAGGCTTCTCGGCAACACGATGTTTGCAGGGGCACACCCCGGGTGGTTAACTTCGATAGAGTTAGTGTTGGGAGTAATTTAGGCCATGAGAATGCCTCTAGGCTTAGATGGAGTACAGCAGTAAGACCTCAAGGCAGGGAAATGCCCAAAAGTAGGAAGCCAGACGAGCATAGCCGAAAGCCAGCCAACCACAGCCTTACGCTTATTTTACTATTTAACTTAGTAGATAATGATGTATATTATATAAATAATGATAGATATTCTGTAGATAATCATGATATATCCGATTCTTAGAGGGATAATCATGAACTCCTTGTATAAATGTAAAGCTTACGGGTTAAGAGTGGGAACACACGAAAACCCTAGGCTAAAGAGATCAATACATATACCTATCTTTTCATCATTGTCGATCTCAAAAGCTTAGAACAATTCCAACAATCTACACACACTAAACATTCATTGACCTCCAACTTCCGTAGTGCTTACAAAGAACGACCAAAATCACCCATAAAAGTTGGCGCTAGAAGGAGGGGGAGCTTTCGGAAACTGCTACGTGACGATGGCTAGAGACAATCATGAATCAGCAAACATAACGCCTGGATGACCATAACTTACCCATGAAGAGATGCCATCTCAACTAGAAACCCTGCAAAAAAGACTAGGTGAGATGGAGCAACTTCGAAGGGATTAAACTCCAACTGTAATTGATGTCACGACTGTGAAGCTATAAGCTTTAAGACAACAGATGGAAACTCATACCAAGACAGCCCAAGAGATCGCACAACGGCTGCAGCAACTAGAGCTAGATAAAGAGACCCTTAGAGAAGCAAATTCAACCTTGACGGCTAATCAAGCCACAAATTAAAGGTTCAGGGTCCATGTGCCCCGGATGCCAACTCTACAGACTCGTCCTACTTATAATTCTATAGAAAGAGGAAATCCAGCAACAACAAGACCCCAGGAAAATCAAAATCTTATTCAAGGGCAAGAAGAACCTATGGATGTAGAAGAGATGCAGGCCGCAAATCTCGTCCCAATCTCTGTCGAGGCCAGACGACTGGAACAGATGTTCTCCAGCAAGTTTGAGGCACTGCAATCGATAATCGAATGACTTCCAGGCTTTGTACCTTCTCTGAGGAAAAGTGCCCTAAGCTCTTATGCGGGCACACCTTTCTCAGATGAGATTGCACTCATTGACATGCTGAAGAAGTTAACCTTCCCATTCATCAAGTCGTACGACGGGACTTCCGACTCGGATAACCACATTGCATAGTATAAGCAGAAGATGCTCTCTGTAGCGATCCAGAAGGAGCGTAGAGAAGTTGCCATGTGCAAGGGATTTGGTTTCAGCCTAACGGGAGCTACCTTCATCGCTTTAACAACCAGAAGGTCACAATCCCAAACTACAGTGTATCCACCGCCATTTCTACCTTTAAAGGGACTTCTGCCTGATGGCGATCTGTACAAGGAGCTCACGAAATATCAGTGCAGAACGATGGAAGACGTGCTCTTCCCGCGCCCAAGCGCAAATCAAGTGGGAAGAAGACCTGCTTGCTAGGCAAGAGTCTTGGGTCATGAGGACCGAAAGGACGGCCAGAGACAATAAGCCGTACAAGAGACCTACCGGAGTAGGGAGAACGAGGGGAGCCAAAGGACACAAGCCTTTGGGTAAGCCGAATGGCAGAAGATTCCCTCCAGTAAGCACTTGGCCGAATATATCCAACCTATCTATATCAAGCGCAGAGCTAGTAAGAGTCTTGAAGGAGATGGGAGGCCAAGTCAAATGGCCCCCGAAACTGAGATCGCCAGATCATCGCCGGAATTCAAACAAATGGTGCGACTTCCACAATGACCATGGTCACAGAACGGAGGATTGTATATCCTTAAGAATAGAAGTCAACAAGCTGCCCAAGAAAGGACACCTGCGAGAATTTCTCTCTAACAAAACAAAGGAGATGCTAAATAGTCAAGAAGAAGGTGCCATAGAAGGCCATCAGGCGCTAGACTCTCCAAGGCATGATAGGGTAATCAATTTTATATCTGGAGGTTCAGAGATAAGTTGCATTACACATGCCACTGCAAAGAAAAGCACAAGGGTTGCGAAAAACAGTCATGGCACCCCAGAAGCCAAGCGTTAGAACCTTAGTCAAGAAGTCATAAAGCTTCACGACTGAAGGACAAGATAGAGTCCTAATTCCACATCAGGACGCCTTGGTTGTTTCATTATCGATGGCAAATTGTTTGGTGAAGAGGGTACTCATCGATAATAGAAGATCTACGAACATACTCTTCCTAGGAGCATATACAGACTTGGGTGTAACCTAGGAAACCTTAACGAAGAAGACCACACCACTAGTGGGCTTTAGCGGAGAAGTCAAGCAAGCCATTGGAGAGATAGCACTTCCAGTTAGCACTGGAGGAATCCACCTGTGTACCAAGTTTTCTGTCATAGATTGTCCCTCCACCTCTAATATGATCATAGGCAAACATTGGATACATGAGATGAGAGTCGTGCCGTCAACGCTGCACCAAGCACTCAAATTCCCAACTCCATGGGGGAATCAAGGAGATCAAGGGTGACCAGAAAAATGCTCGATCGTGCTACCAAACCAATTAAAAGGGAAAGACAAATCCCTTTTAGCAATTATAGAAACCACTTCCCGCATTGCACACTGAGGAGCCAAAAGTGGAACAGCTGGATGACGTACCTTTGATACTTGGGGAACTAGGCAAGAATCTCAAAATAGGAGCAAGATTGCAAGAAGGCATACGCCAGAGGCTGATAGACATCCTAAGTTCCGAAATCGATTGCTTCACATGGTCTCACGTGGATATGCCAGGGATAGACCCAGAAGTCATAGTGCATAACCTGCAAGTGGACCCCAAGTACCCAGCAGTCAAGCAAAAAAGGAGGAAGTTCGCACTGAAATAAGACGCAATCATCAATGATGAAGTCAAAAGCCTCCTTGCGGTTGGGTTCATTAGGGAGGGCCACTACCTGGATTGGTTAGCAAACATCGTCGTGGACCGTAAGAAGAATAGTAAGTGGAGGGTTTGCATAGTTTTCACGGATCTAAACAAATACTGCCCTAAGGATCCTTTCCCTTTACCCCATATAGACAAGCTGGTGGACGCCACAGCCGGACAACAATTGATGAGTTTCATGGATTCCTTCTCCGAGTACAATCAAATACTCATGCATCTAGACGACCAAGAAAAGACTTCCTTCATGATTTCTCGTGGAATCTACTCCTATAAGGTGATGCCTTTTTGATTGAAGAATGAGGGATATACCTATCAGAGGCTAGTCTACATGATGTTTGCTGACCAAATCGGCCAGACCATGGAAGTCTATATAGACGACATGCTGATCAAGTCCTTAAAAGGAGAACACCATATAGCCCACTTGCAACAAGCCTTCTCTACCATGAGGGAGTACAATATAAAGCTCAACCCCTCTAAGTATTCATTCATAGTGAGCTCCGGGAATTTATTGGGGTACATAGTTACATACAAAGGCATTGAAGCAAATCTGGAGCAAATCAGGGTCATTCAAACAATCCCTTTACCCAAAACTTCACGAGACATCCAAAAGCTTACCGCAAGAACGACAACCTTGAGTAGATTCATATTCAGGCTATCCGACAAGTAACATGCATTCTTTGAAGCCCTTAAGTTCACTCAGAAATTTGAGTGGAACCAAGAGGCCGAAGACGCCCTAGTCAAGCTCAAGGAGTATCTCACAACACCCCCTCTTCTCTCTAAACCCAAGATGGAGAGCCACTGCTCCTGTACCTAGTTGTTTTAGAGCATGTCGTAAGTGCCATCTTGGTTAGAGAAGAAGGAAGCAAGCAGCGTCCCGTGTACTACGTAAGCAAGAACCTTATGGATACCGAGACCCGCTATAGTCACTTGGAAAAGCTGGCTTTCGCCTTGGTTGTTTCAACCACAAAGTTGCGTCCTTACTTCCCGACTCATCCGGTGGTAGTCATCACGTCTTTCCCCATCAAATATGTACTTCACAAGTCAGAAGTATGTGGAAGATTAGCCAAATGGGCAGTGGAATTAGGCGAATACGATGTGCTCTTCCGCCCTGCCACGACGATCAAATCACAGGTCATGGCGGACTTCATAAGAAAATTCTCCCCGCCAATGGTACCAGGGGCAGAAGAAGAAGTCAGGATACAGCAGGAAAGTAAAAACAAAGAAGAATGGGCACTTTACATAGATGGATCCAACAATATACGAGGTGCGGGAGTAGGCCTTCGACTCATCTCACCAAGAGGAGAAGTTGTATCAAGAGCAGTAAGATGCAACTTTAGAGCCACCAACAATGAAAGTGAGTATGAAGCCTTAATTGCATGACTCGGCTTGGCAAAAGACTTGGGAATAAAAAACCTACATGTTTATTTTGATTCCCAATTTATCGTAAGCTAGATGCAAGACGACTACCAAGCGAAAGACGCCAGCATGACAAAGTATCTGTCCATAGCCAAGAAGCTCATTGATTCATTCAATGCATGCAAAATCACACAGATCCCGAGGGAGCAAAATTCGCATGAGGACGCCCTGGCCAACCTGGCCTCAGCCTTGAAAACCGCATAGCCAATTAGCATACCTTTGTTGGTACTCCAATGGCCAGCTACTGACGAAGACGCTGAAGGACCTCGAGTCTCCAACATCGAAGAAGAAGAAACTTGGATGACGCCCATTATTTCCTACCTAAAGGATGACGTCCTGCCCGACATAAGGAGTGAATGCCGTAAGATCAAAAGGAAAGTGTCCCGTTATTACCTGATTCATGGAATACTCTATAGAAGGTCTTTCTCAGGACCTTACTTGAAATGCGTGAAGCCAAAAGACGCAGACCTAGTCCTCAAAGAACTACATGAAAGCGAGGGAAGATCTCATTCCAGCGAAAGAAGCTTGGTGCTAAGAGCGAAGAGGGCAGGATACTACTAGCCTACGATGACTTACAATGCCCTCCAAATGGCCAAATACTGTGACTAATGCCAGAAGCACACACAAGTATCCAAGCTACCCCTAGAGAACCTCAAATTCGTAAGCTCTCCATGGCCGTTCATGAAGTTAGGAATGCACATTGTAGGAAAATTCCTAACAGCTCCTGGCCAGCTGGAAAACCTTTTGGTAGTTACAGACTAAAAGCCTTAAGAAAGATTACAGATGTCCAAATCAATAGGTTCCTCTGGAAGAACATGGTAACACAATTCAGAACACCTCAGGAGATAGTTACAGACAATGGCCCACAATTCACAAGCAAAAACTTCAAAAAGTTTTGCGAAGATTGGGGCATAAAACTAAGCTTTGCAACACCGAGACATCCACAATCCAATGGACAAGCCAAATCCACCAACAAGACAATAGTAAATCTCCTGAAAAAAGAGGCTAGACGACACCAAAGGCAACTGGGTCGAAGAACTCCCAGCTACCCTATGGGCATGTCAAACTAGCATCAAGACTTCAACAGGGGAAACACCTTTCTCCCTGGTCTACGGAACAGAAGTTGTATCCCCCGCTGAAGTTTGTGTTCCTACAGCCAGGTCAGAGCTTCTAGCTCCAAGAGAGAATGAAGAGTTGATGACTTTGTCCCTAGATCTCCTCGATGAAAAAAGGGAAGTCGTAAGAATCAGAAACTGGAATTTCTGGGAACCGAAATTCTCACTGTCAATGATATGTGGTTCACGAATTCTGTAGCCAAAGATCAACAGATCAAGATAGCGAGTTAGCGAATTAGTTAAAAAGGAATACGAAATTTATCTGCGAGATAAGATCAAACAAGATAGCGTTAGTAAAACGTATGAGCGAGCAGTATGCGAGATTTAGGTTA
The DNA here is from genome assembly GCA_900406275.1 of Anastatica hierochuntica. NCBI lineage: Eukaryota > Viridiplantae > Streptophyta > Magnoliopsida > Brassicales > Brassicaceae > Anastatica > Anastatica hierochuntica. The sequence continues at coordinate 3,043 of OVAN01012753.1, read as the reverse complement.
ACGATATTCGAGTTAAAACACGAGACAAGTTAACAATGAAAATAGATTAATACGAAACATATTGCGAAGTGATATGAAATTAACGATGAAAACGTAACAGGATTCGTAAAACAAAGCGAATACGAGAACGGATCTAAAGTATGCGAAAAGTGTAAAAGAAGAATGATTCGACAGACAAAGTTAACAAAGAAGTTAAGGGATCTTATTCGAATTTCGTGATCGGAGCGTGCGCAACCGATGTTAAGCCGTGGCCGCGAGATTCGTTGGTAACGATTACCTAAAACTACGACGCAGACTCGTAACCTAGTTGAGACGCAGCTCGCTAACGAAAACGAAAATAAGAACCCTAGTTTTCTAAGTGTTTATGTGGTGACAAAAAGCTCTCTGAATGAATGAATGTCTCTCTTAATCTCTTTGACTTCGCGTCCTTTATATAACTCCTCGTGGGCTGGCTCGATTTCTTTTTTCGTCCCGATTCGTGCATATATTTTCGTGGGAATATTCCTTTTTCCCTGATTTTCCTAAATCTTTTAGAGATCTTTTCCTTATCTGACCAAACTTGCATTTTCGAAAAACCCTAATGAACCGTCATTGCAGATGGGCCGGTTCTCGCCCGAAAATCGTAAATAGACCGCTATCGCGGTTTGGGCCCTTCCGCGCCGTTTCGAGGCTAAGTGACCTTTACAATTTATCGCGGAAAACCGTTTCTCGCAGGAATAAGCGGCAATAGCTCCATGGACCGATGCGGTCAATCGTATCGTTTAGACTCTTCCAATGCTTAAGTTAAACATCGTCGTTTTATACAATTGACACGAAATCCACAGAAAGCACGAATCCCGGCGATTCTTGTCATGATGGTTTGACGGAAACTCCAATTGAGACGCAACGAGAGATGATCAAGTGACGATTCGAAGGAAATGACGATCGGAAGGGACGTGGTTTAGTCAATGGACTACGGCTGAACGTTATGTGTGCCTCAGCGCCAACTGGCACCGAGATAGATGCTCGGTCTTGGCGCCAACAGGCGCCAAGAACAAAGCTTGGTCTTGGTGCCAATTAGCACCAAGACAGACACTCTGTTTTGGCGCCAACTGGCGCCAAGACAAACCTTCGGTCTTGGCGCCAACTGGCGCCAAGACCATGTCCTGGTCTTGGCGCTAGTTGGCGCCAAGACGGACCTTCTGTCTTGGC
>OVAN01012752.1:3416-13434 GCA_900406275.1 Anastatica hierochuntica | reverse complement strand
TTTCAGACAAAAGTCTGAGTTCTAGAGATTTCTGGTGGGGAGTTTGGTCTTGAGTTACTCTGGTTTGCCTGCACTAAATGTCCAAGTAAAATGGTCAATGAACATATAAATAAAGTGCAATGAGCAGAGATAATAGTCTAAAATTATCATGAAGCATAAAAAAATCCATAGACTGACTCAATAAAAACATAAAAATGACTCAATAAACACCAAAAGAAAAAGAAAAATACATCAGTAGCCTCCCCCAGACTTATCTCACACCGTCTCGGTGTGAAACAAATCAAAGGAAGGGGTAAGTACCAAATAAAAAGAAAAAGAAACAAAAACAGGAAAAAACAAACTTACCTGAAATCGTGTAAAATAGCCTCGCTTTTAGACAGGGATCGATCGATCTACGACAGGGATCGGTCGATCCCTGTCCGTTTGTCTGTGATATTTTTCTGCAATTCAAAGGCTAAAAACACGAAAAACGTAAAAAGAACAAAAAATCCAAAGCTCAAAAGACTAAAACACTACAAAACAAACTAAAATGAAAAAGAAAGATACCTAGTGGGTTGCCTCCCACTCAGCGCTTGTTTAGAGTCACGAGCCTGACTATAGTGGCGATGGATCAGTCCGGAAGGGCCTTGGAACTCGTCCCGAAGCAAGCTCCACCAGCGAAAATCTTCAGCTCAAGGATGCTACTCATCGCTTTCTTCACAGCAGCTGCGCCTTTCTCTTCAAACTCAGGCGTAATGATGGCTCGATCCTTGGAGAAAGGTCTGATTCTACCTCTACTCTTCAATTTGTACTCAATAGCGCTTCGATCGCATCCAAGAGGAATAAATGTCAACTCAGAGTTGTCCTCAGTATTGTCCTCTTTCTACTTCACCTTCACCTTCTTTTTGGTCTTGAGTTTTCTCACTGTAGAATGGACGTCTCCATCCAGGACTTCTTTGACGTCATTCCTTTCAGCTATCTCCATTGTGTCTTTACTCAACAGACCATTCTTTTAGTCAATCTGAGATAAGGATATTTGAAAAGACTCCTCGGTGTGAGGTTTCCCTATAGCCTCCTCAATCACCTCAGTCAATTTGTCAACCCAAAATGTTTGCCCATCTATGGTAGGCCTCTTGGTTGACTTCTCTAGATTAAAACGAACATCTAGCTTACCCAATTGCAGATCAATCTGACCAGTCTGAACATCAATCATCGCTCTAGCAGTAGATAAGAATGGTCTACCCAGGATGATAGGATCCTTGGGTTCTTCGTCAATCTCCAAAACTACGAAATCTATGTATACATAGCCTTTACCGACACCAACAACAATACCTATTGGTTTGCGAACTGATCGATCTGCAAGTATCAGAGACATCTTCGTGGGCTTATAGTTCACCAAGTTCATCCTCTGCGAGATAGACAGCGACATCAAGCTAACTCCAGAGCCCAAATCACACAGACATCTCTTGAAGGTAAGAGATCCAATTCTGCAAGGTAGAACAGAAGAACCTGGATCTTCGCATTTCTCCGGTGTGATGTTGTAAAGAACTGCGCTACACTCCGCAGTAAGAACTGATAAATCTTGTTCTAAGGTCATGCGATCTGAGAGAATCTCCTTCATATACCTCTTAAGAGATGGTACCATCTTAACTGCCTCAACGAAAGGCGATCAAATATGTAATTCACCAACGAGATTCTTAAGATTCTCATACTTGCGCTCCCTAATCTTTTGATGGGGTCTGGAAAGGAATGGAGGCTTGGGAACATAGGGTGGGGATGGCACATACTCATCCTCAACCTCTTGCGCCTTCGTTTCATCGCTAGAACTCGATACCATCCCGTCAGGACAAGGATCGATCGATCCCGGGACATGCATCGATTGATCCTTGTCCTCCTTTTGGGATCGATCGATCGCTTCAGGCGATTGATCAATCGCAAAAATTCGCAATTTTCTATGAATTTCAGAGCTGGGGATCTATTGATCCTGGGGAGGGGATCGATCGATCGCTGTCTTTTTTCCAGACGAATTATCAATCGTTTTTCCGCTCTGAACTATAATGGCATTGCAAAATTCCTTCGGATTCTTCTCTGGTTTTCCTAGAATAACACCTGGAGGAGCTCTATTGCTCACAAAAGTCTGAGAAATTTGTGTTTCCAGCGTCTTCATTCAAACAACCAAAGCCTCAAACTTCCCATTGAGGTCACTGTACACGCCATCGATTTTCTGATTGATCTCTGCAGCAGACTGGGTCTGAGTTTCTAGCACTTGGTGGATAATTTATTTCAGACCACTATCTTTAGAAGATGTAGAAGCTTGTCCTTGTTTCTGATTCTGATACCCCGACTGATAATTGTTCGTGAATCCTCCCGAACCATACTGCTTCTACTGATAACCAATGTTCCCGAAATCACTGTTTCCGAAGCCATTGTTTTGATTCTTGTTCTGAAAACCAGAGTTGGAGACACTCTGATTCTGATTGGATGGCTTGTTCTGGAACTGATTGTCCTGATTGAAACCTCTGTTACCGAAGTTTACCTAGCCACCAATGTAATTCACATCTGCCAGCTCATCATTCATGTACTCCTGGTACATCTGTCTTATCTTCTGCTCTTGAAGCACGGGCACTTCATTTTCCTCACCTATAAAGTTTACACTATGTTGATCTCTCCTCATTAGATCATCGAGCTTTGACTGCAGATCATCAATTCTCTTTGCATCAGATGACACAACTCCTCTACCACGCTCAAAGTCTGATCTGCGATTAGCCTGACTGTTTGCCATGTTATTCAACAACAGAAAAGTTTCCTGCACAGTCTTGGTACTGAAGTCCCCATTGCTAGCAGTATCCATAACGTTCAAATATTTCTCCTCAACCCCATTGTAGAAAATGTTGAGGAGATTCCAATCTGTGAACCCATGATGAGGACAATCATTAGATACTCTCTGAATCTCTCCCAATCTGCATGAAAACTCTCAGCATTCAGTTGGCGAAATCTTGCAATCTTGTTTCTCACAGACATAGACCGCGATTTCGTTAAGAAATGCCCCAGGAAGGCAACCTTGATCTCGTCCCATGTCCAATGAGAATCAGGCTCCAAGCTATTGTACCATTTTGTAGCTTTGTCATTCAGAGAGAAAATGAACAACCTACATTTATGAGCATAAGCAGGCGCTCCGTTGTACTCAATAGTATTGCAGATGTCTTCGAATCTATCCAGATGGTGCATAGAGTTCTGTGATGGCAACCCATGATATTGGTTCTGCATCACCAAGTTAATGAGACCAGTCTTGATATGAAAATCTCTTCTCTCAATAGGAGGCTGACGAATCCCAGCACGATTCGCATAGAAGGCCTCCGAAGTATCATATTGCGCCAGAATCATCCTCTGTTGAGGTTGATTTGCACATTGTTGCCCCGCAGCTACAACATTCTGTTGGCCAGCTTGCTGAGCACCAGCTTGCTGCAACATTGCTGAGCACCTAAAAACATAAAAAAAGAAAAGATTAAAAAAAAAAAAAAGAAAATGCCTTGGGCACGCAATGATCCTAAGTTCTAAGACTCCCTATTGGTCCCCGACAACGCTGCCAGAAAACTTGATAGTTCAGGTTTTCACGCGAGATAAAAGTGCAAGCGTACAAATGTACGCTGTAGTGGTTCGGGATCGAATTCACAGAGACCAAAGAGTAGCACGAAGAATCAAGATCAAATAGCGGACTAAGGCTAAAAAGATGTCTTTAATAATGATGCAAAAATCGAGAATAAGAGAGCAAATAAAACGCAGCAAGCAAACGAGGTTGTAAACAATTCAGAAAAGTGTTAGGCATCAGGTATTCTCAGGGAAACATTTCATTGTTGACTTAAACTACAGTCTAGGTAAGAGGTTAAGAACCGTCTTGAACTCAAATTATAATCTAGAACTGATAAACTTCCGTAGTATCAACGCCCTATGCACTAGAAACCTCGAGACTAACTTCCGTTGACCCTCGATTTCTAGTCATGCAGTACTAACAGGTTTAATAGGTTCACAATTCACTTAAACATCAACTTCCGTTCGCTTAAGAAGAATTTCTCATCTATAATTCTTTCAGGCTTTTAATCATTCACCTTCCAGCAGTTAAACAACCTAAGATCAGAAACTAAGTGATCAATTTAGTTTCATGCATTACAATTAACTATAGACGAAGATCCGTTATATAATATCTCTAAACATGTAATCCTATATCAACAAATCATGAATCCCCTCTGTGAGAACCTTAAACCCAACGATTAAACTACTCACACATGTTCAGAGAATCAACACAAATTAATTTCAAGAGAGACATGATCGTATTAATCAAGAAACAAGAGTAAAAGAGGGTTTAGAAAGCTTCTCAATCAAGATCTAAGATGCTTCTTCTCCCTAGGTTACAAACTCTCTCCAAAGCTCTCTCAAAGTTTGAAAAACTGCATAATAACAAGAGAAACTCGAGTCTATGTCTTTTTGATGAAATCCGGTCTGAAAGAAGTTCGGTCTGGTTCTTCGTAAAATCGGTCCAAAAATCGGGATAGGGATCTATCGATCCATGTCCCTGGACCGGTCGATTTGTGTCAAAAAATCTAGGTATTTTCCAGCTTTGTGCGAACACTTCCTTCGAGACTTGAGATCGATCCAAATGCTTCCTTTTCGCACATTCAAGGTTGAATCCTGTAAAAACAATAAAGAACACAAAATCGCGCCAAAACAATCCGAATACATACTTAAAACCATAGATCTCGAATGAAAACTGTACTAAAAACCTACTAAAATACTGACAAATCAAGCGGCGGCAGAGTGAGGTACTCTTTGCATTTGAGCAGGGCGTCTTCGCACTTCTGATTCCACTAAAATTTCTAGGTGTCTTTGAGGGCTTCAAAGAATGGATGAGACTTGTCAGAGAGTCTAGATATGAATCTGCTCAGAGCCGCCATCCTTCCTATTAGCTATTGTACGTATTTTGGAGTATTGGGTGAGAGAATTGTGTTAATCGCCCTAATTTGCTATGGATTTGCCTCTATTTCTCAAGATGTCACTATGTACCCTAGAATTTCCCAGAACTTACTCCAAAAAAGCACTTGGAAGGATTAAGCTTCATGTTGTACCTCCTCAATGTTGAGAAAGCTTGTTGACGGTGGGCGATGTGGTCTCCTGCTTCTATTTCTCAAGATGTCACTATGTACCCTGGAATTTCCCAAAACTTACTCCAAAAAAGCACTTGGAAGGATTAAGCTTCATGTTGTACCTCCTCAATGTTGAGAAAGCTTGTTGCAGGTGGGCGATGTGGTCTTCTGCTTCCAGAGACTTGACCAACATATAGTCTGTGTAGACCTTTATGGTTTGATCAATTTGATCCGCGAACATCATGTTGACAAATCTTAGATATGTGGAACCAAAATTCTTCAGCCCAAACGACATTACCTTGTAATAATATATGCCACATGAAGTCACTAAGGAGGTTTTCTCCTAATTGTCTAGGTGCATGAGGATCTAGTTGTATCCGGACAAGGCGTCCTTGAAGCTCATTAATTAGTGTCCTGCCATGGCATCCACCAACTTGTCTATGTGAGGTAAAGGAAAGGATCTTTTGGGTAGGATTTGTTTAGATCCGTGAAATTTATAAAAACCCTCCAGTTGCCATTTTTTCTGATCACAACGACATTTGCCAACCACTCTGGGTATTTGACTTCTCTAATAAACCCAACTGCACGCAGGTTCTTCACTTCGTCGTTAATAATCGCATCCGATCTGGTGTTATGTGTTACAATTTTAGTGGTTTTTATTATGGTTTTTATACGAGAAATATAATTTTTAGTATGTATTCAGATCTCTTTGGAGCGAATTGGTGTTCTTTAGTGTTTTTATAGGTTACGAGCTTGAATGTGCGGAAAGAACGCACTTTGGACAAATTTCAAGCATCAAAGAAAGTGTTTGTGAAGAGAAAAAAAATGTCCTAACAGAAGGATAGGGATCGATCGATCCCCATCCAGGATGAGCTGATCCCTATCCCGAATTCGCAGACCGATTTTACGAAGAGCCAAACCGAACTTATCGTGAACCAAATTTCATAACTAAAACCAAAACACGTGTTTACACTTTCATTATGCTGTTTTTATGAGTTCTTGAGAGAAAGAGAGAGGTTTGTAACCTAAGGAGAAGAATCATCTTCCGTAATCCGAATCCGAGAAGAATTTTGAATCTTTACTCTTTATTTTTGATCAATATAATGATGTCTCTCTCTGATTTGATTTGTGTTGATTCTCTGATCATCAGTGAGTAGTTTGCTTGTTGGGTTTAAAGTTCTCGCATAGGGATTCCTGAATTGTTGACATAGAATTGTTTGATTAGGGATTTAATCAATTGGATCTTCATTTAGGATTGTTCGTAATGCATGAAATTAACTTTATCACTTAGTTTTTTACCTTAGGTTGTTTAACGCCTAGAAAGTGTTCAATTAAATGCCTCAAAGAATCCTAAATGAGCAATTTATCTTAAGCCCATGGAAGTTGATTTTTAAGTGAGTTGTGAACCTATCAAACCTATTTAAAATGCATGATTAGAATCTGAGAGTCAATCGAAGTTAGTCTCGAGGTTTCTAATATATAGGGAATTAATACTATGGAAGTAGATCAATTATATATTAGTGTTTGAGTTCAAGACGGTTTAAATCATGTTCCCTTATCAATAATTTGAATCAACAATGAAATGGTTCTCTCAGAATACCCAATGTCTAACTCTTCCTTAATTTATTTACAACCCTTAGTCATTTGTTTTCTTTCTTTGCTTTCTAAATTTCGATTATTGCATCTTTTACGAAATATCCTTTTCGTCTTAGCCCGTTGTTTGATATGAAATTCTTCGTGCTACCTTTGGTCTCTGTGGATTCGATTCCGAACCACTACATCATACTTTTTGTGCGTTTGCAGTGTTATCTCGGGCAAAAACATGAGCTATCAAGTTTTCTGGCGCTGTTTTTGGGGTCAAATAGGTTGTCTTAGACCTGAGGATCATTGCGTGCTTAAGGCATTTTTCTTTATTTTGTTTAATCTCTTCTTTTTCTTCTTTGTTTTTGTACTTTCAGGTGCATGAACATGCCTCACACTAGAAGCTTAGGAATCACGAATCTTCTCGAATTTGAGCCAGAACCAGGGCGTCTAGAGAGACTGAAGAACAAGGAGAAGCTGCTGGATGTTATTAAGGAATATGAGTTCGCTGAAATCATGGGTGATAACATGGGTGATAATATTTAAGTTCATCAAAATCCTCGCTTTCCTGGAGTTCTTGTAGGAAGTGATTCAGCAGCTGGAGGTGGTGTTAATGCTAGTGCTCAACAAATTGGCCCGCATAATGTTGCAGCTGTCGGGCAACAATACGCAAATCAACCTCAGCAGAGGATGACTTAGACGCAATACGACACTTCAGAGGCTATCTATGGGAATCGTGCTAGGATTCGTCTGCCTCCCATAGAGAGTAAAGACTTTTAGATCAAGACTTGTCTCGTTAACTAGGTGTAGCATAATCAGTTTCATGGGTTGCCATCACAGAATCCAATGCACCATCTGGAGTAATTTGAAGCCATCTGCAATACTATCCAGCACAACGGAGTACCCGTTGAAGCTCTGGAATGCATGTTATTCATATTCTCTCTGAAGGACAAAGCCATGAGATGGTACCACAGTTTGGAGCCTGATTCTTTGAATACATGGGACGAGATCAAGGCGTCTTTCCTTGGGCTTTTTTTCATGAAACCGACGTCTATGTCTCTCCGAAACAAGATTGATGGACTTCACCAATTGGGTTCTGAGAGTTTTTATGCAGCGTGGGAAAGATTCAAGGAGTACCTTAATGATTGTCCTCATCATGGGTTCTCAGAATGGTGGTCAAACATATGTGAATTACATTGGAGGTCAAGGGAACTTTGGTAATAGAGGTTTCAACCAACATAAACCAATTCCAGAACAAGCCATACCAACAGAAACAAAGTGTCTTCAACTCCGGGTTTCAGAACAAGAATCAGAGCAGTGGTTTCAGAAAAATTGGCTATCAACAGAAGCAGTTTGGTTCAGGAGGATTCAAGAACAACTATTAGTCATGGTATCATAATCATAATCAGGGACAATCTTCTACATCTTCTCAAGATAGTTAGTTGAAGAAAATGTTGGACCAAGTCCTGGAGAATTAGGCAAAGTCCTCTGCGGACTTAAGTCAGAAGGTGGATACCCTTCATGTCGCTAGTGGACGATACAAATGTTTCAACGTTTTCTTTAAGGAAGCGTATAAGTTCACTTTTGATTTAGGAGGATAATTCCGGCCTAATACTAACACATCTTTCGGGATGAGCATCATCATTGTAAACTTGCTCGGTGAGGTTCCGTGGAGGACCTCGGGTGTTTTGCTGCATTGCTTTATGCTCCTGGATCTGTAATTGCTATTGAGCGGATTCTTTAATAATTTGAAAGCCTCCCAGATAGGAAATTCTAGATAACCTTTGGTTTCCCTAGATTTTAGCTATGCCATAGGGTGTCGTGAATTTTACGCATTGGTGATAGGTAGAGGCGACTACTTTAATTCTATGGATTCACAGTCTTCCCAGGATCACATGGAATGGAGCTGGTCGGTCGATCACCATGAAGTTGATCATTCTCATAATGTCATAGGCCATAACTGGGAGTTTGATAGTTCCTAGAGAGGTAGCGGTTTCTCTCGAGAAAATTACAAGGTTAGCCTTCTACTCTGTGATCTCATAGTCGTCTATTTCCTTACTTGTCAGGGCATTGTAGAAGATAAGGTCGACGGAGCTTCGAGTATTGATCATCAAATTCGGTACCTCGTACCCTGCAATATTGAGGGTGATGACTAGAGCATCATTGTGAAGCGCGTCGAGATTTGACGTCTTGCTTTCCCAGAAGGAAATTATGGTGTTCGGTTCCTAGATGGGAGGTTTCGCTCGATTATTAGATTTAGCCTTCCACAGGTGGCCTTTAGTCGAGGTCACGTAGTTTCTACAGACATCTGATCCTATGAGAATGTAATCAATCCTTGTATCGGGAGGCTGTGGACTCGAAGCCTTATCGAACAGGGCAACTACTGTTCCTTTAGGCAGAGGTACTGGAACCCCGGCTCGGAGGCTCTTCTCGTGCGGGAATTTTCCAAGGATCACGTCGGTTTCCTTTTCAGGTGACCTTCTGATGTGTATATATTTTCAGGCATAATTAGGTTCATTTAAACTTAGTTTCATCCACTTTTAGGTTGTATATATGGCGTTTAAGTCCTAGAATGCATTAGTTTGAGTCTAGAGTCTAGTTGAGGAACATTTTCCATTTGCATGCATTTTCTTTGCATTTTGTAAGTGCAATTATGGATGGATCTATGGAGGCTCTAGGGATGGATTCAAGGCGGATTTGGAGCTAAGAAATCAATGAAACAAGGAGCAAAAGGCTATGGAAGAGTTGAGGATCAACAAGGCATCAAACAGGAGCAAGAAGCCATCAAAACTGCTAAAGGGAAGCTCCCATCGACCTTGAGGTCGATGGCTAGCTACCTAAGGTCGATGGATGCCTACCTTTCCAGAAACCAAGACCTTAGCTGCCAAAGAGAAGCCCTCATCGACCTGAGACTTGCTCCCATCAACCTTGGAGGTCGATGGCTGACAAGCTTTATCGAAAATACCCTTATTTTAAGGCTTTCTCCACTCTCTCTTTAGTATAAATACCTCCTTATGTTCCAAGAACAAAGACACACTTTTGAGAACTCCTTTTAGACATTTTGAGACACTTGTTTTGAGATCTTAAAAACCTTGTAATAACTCTTTGTTTGTTTGAGTGATTTGGATCTTATCTTTCTATCTTTCTCTCTAGATCTATTCTTCTATAACCATGGGAGCTCAAACACCCATTTCATGTCTTTAGGTTTCCATGAGAATTAGTTAGTAGATCTTGAGATATGGTAGTCTAGGGTTAGATCTAGGATTGTAATGGATGTTTAGGCTAGATCTTGGCATAGATTTATACTAGATCTAGTTTAG
>OVAN01012751.1:0-13436 GCA_900406275.1 Anastatica hierochuntica | reverse complement strand
AAGTTCAGAAAGTGGATTTCCCTCGAGAAACCACGAACGATCCAGGGCGCACTTCACAAAGCAACAGACTTCATAATCATCAAAGAAGAGATGAAGGTCCTCTCGCAGAAGCGTAAGCTATCGAAGGCGTCCTCGAGAGACTCTGTCCCGAAACAGAAATTGAAGAAGAAGACTCCCTGAAACGACAAGTATGTCCACCATGAGGGAGAAGACCTCCGAGGTGCGCACAACTATGCCGTTAACTCCCAGTCTGAAAAAGGGAGAACTTCGGGGAATACCTGGACACGGAACGCAACTTACGACGAGAAGGCCTTATGCGAGTTTATCAGACAAAAAAGAAATTTCAGTTATGGAATTGGGCAGGTGATCGAACGATCAGACTCGTGATCGGTCAATCGTAATTCTCAGCAATTGACTATCAATGTTCTGATCGATCGATTGTTGTTCTGATCGAGCAATCACAGCTCTGATCGAGCGATCATCTTTTGTTGTGTTGATTCCTTCTTTAAATCTTCATCATAAATCTCCAGAAAGATGTAGAAACTTCTCCTTTCCCTCAAATGCACCCAAAAATCTAAGAAACCTTAAAAGAACAAAAGAAAATTCCAAAAACGACAAATGGACATAATAAAATTATAATCTCTAAGTAAAAACAGTAATAAAAACCGACAAAAATGCAATATATCAATTCCTTTAGACTTGAACCTTTGCTTGTCCTCAAGTAAAGGAAACGAAGAATAAGCCCTACGGGAAAAGAAGTTTGAAAAACAAATGGATCTTATGTTATCAGTAGACCTTAATATGAACTACTTTCGCTAACCATATAGACTTAGGACAATTAGACCATTCTCCCAAGAATATCTGCATGACCTCCCAAGCCCACCCATACTCCAAAATCTGAACCTACAAACTCAACATTCATGTTAATAACTCTCTACATTTATTGAAGATAGGCGTGAAACTTTTTCACCAAAGAACTCGTAATCAGGAAATCAGGCTAGGTATTCAACGCTTTTAGTTGTGAGGCTTAGAGTGTTTCGGGTATCAAAAACTGTGTTAGGATGCAAGATATTGTGCAAAATCGCAGGAGAGAATGAGTATATTGATATTCATGTCCTTTAACTACCGAAGTACAAACCACCAATCAAAAAGTAAACTAAATACGTGCATTATTCAGGGTGAATCCAATCAACAAAATAATATGCAAATGCTAATTTCTAAACAAAATATGAAGAAAAAGAAAGCAATTTTCGTTTTTTTCTTTTTATTTTATTTTAATTTACAAATGAAAGTCTGGTAGAAATTAGCAATACAACGATGGTTTTAAATTTTAAAACACCCATACAATATGAAGAAATGCAACATATCCATCCAAACCTCCAAAACACCCAACACCAAGAAATTAGACACTCAGGACCGTGTCTAAACCACAAAAATTGTTCAATCCTACCTAAGCAACTAGAAGGATCATGTCTACCCTATTCTCTTCATTTTTTACACATTTGTGCAAATAAGATAAAAAAGAAATGCATGGAGATTCAAGGGAAGGTGTGGTGCCAGACTAAAGATGAGTTTGGTCACCCAGGATTACCGAAAAGAATGGTAGAAAAATGGGGATGTAATCCTGAATGACGGGTTTGATTCCTGATTTCAAGTTCCTGGATCAAAGCAATTAAGTTCATTAATAGGCATAATAAAATAGAGTTAAAAACTTTTCAGACAAAAGTCTGAGTTCCAGAGGTTTCTGGTGGGGAGTTTGGTCATGAGTTATTTCGGTTTGTCTACGCTAAAAGCTCAAATGAAATGGTCAAAGAGAATATAAATAAAGTGCAGTGCGCAAAGATAATAGTGTGAAATCATCATCAAGCATAAATAATCCATAAAACTGTGTCAATAAAAACATAAAAGCTGACTCAAAACAACACACCAAAAGAAAAGAAAATACATAAGTAACCTCCCCTAGACTTATCTCACACCGTCTCGGTGTGAAATAAATCTAAAGGACGGGTGAGAAATAAAATAAATAAAATAAAATACCTATAAAGAAATTATTAAAAACTTACCAGTGGGTTGCCTCCCACTAAGCACTTGTTTCAAGCACGAGCTTGACTATGGCTATGGGTGTTAATCATAAGAATCAAAAGGTTGAGCCAATGCACCCTTAGTCCTTCTCCTATTAGTGCAAGAAACAATATATGCAAAAGAATACATGATTTTCCATGGCAACAAGACACATTTCTCATCAAAAAAGGTCACTACCAGCGTAGCATATAACTTTAAATATTCTTTGATTATTGGATGCTCAGGACGATCAAATGCATTAAGTGGAAAGACAAAGTAAACTGCAGGTTCAAACGAATTTTAGACAAAATAGTCAACTTCATCTCCATCAATCATGTAAAGCAAAATATTCTCATCTCTCGAGTCCATCTCAACCTCAGAATTTTCTATCTCATTCAAGATCTTATCTACATCAAGCACATCCTCAAGGTAAGATTTTTCAAGAAGATATCTAGATGTTTGAGGCATCGAAAAATTAAACTCAGGATCATTATCATTCAAAGAACACAAGTAATGAATGTCAAAACATATCTCATGGTAATCTCTAGCAAGCTTTTCTGCTCTTAAGTCATCCACTCTTTGAGATTTAGATATCATATCATAACATTCATCAATGAGCAACGAAGTATCTAAACTACAAGCTACATCTTCAATGCAAGGCATGTGACTATCTTCATAATCATGAATTTCAAAGGTTGAGTCGCACGTACCTTTAAGTTGACATGGTGGAACCCAATATATTACCTCTTTAAGTGCATGAGCCATATGTATATCCATGCTTGTCAGATCTCTGCCTTCAAGTATTGCCAGATGTTTGAGAAGGTTCAATCTAATCACAACTGCGAAGGTGCTCCTCTTCATCGTTGGATTTTCCTTGCTTTCTTCATCCAACCTCACTCTTTGTTCTTTTGTACGCACACTTTCATCGAATTTTGGCTCTAAATATGACTCTCACCTAAGTTTCTCCTCTTCTTCCAATGCTAGTAATTCTCAAAGTGTTGCATCCTTTATATGAGGCCAATCATTGTAATTCATGGCCATCCAACCTGCAAAGAAAAAGAGCTAAAGAATAAATTAGTAAAAAATAAAAAATGCCTTAGACACGCAATGATCCAAAGCTCTAAGATGACCAATTGGTCCCCTGAAACAGCGCCAGAAAACTTGATAGCTCAGGTTTTCACCCAAGAAATCACTGCAAGCGTAAAGTTAAGCACGTTGTAGTGGTTCTGGATTGAATCCACATAGACCAATGATCACACAAAAAGCTATAGATCAAACACGAGCTAAAGCAAAAAGGAATAGATTGTTGGTGATGCTAAAATCGAAAAGAAAGCAAACAAATGCAGAAAATTGAGTTGTAAATCAATCAGGAAAACATTGGGCACAAGGTGTTCTTAGGGAATTGAAGTCATCATCATAGTCATGTTAATTAATAGGAAAATAGAATTAATAACCATCTAGAACTCAAATCACAAATTTAGAATCAACCTACTTCTGTAGCGCTAATTCCCTATGTTATAGAATCCTAGTGACTAACTTCCGTTGAATTTCAGATTCTAAACATGCATTATATTCAAGTTTGATAAGTTCACAAAGAGCAATAACATCAACTTCCGTTGGCTAAGGACACTTTGCTCATTAAATACAAATCAGGCATTCAAGAAATCACTTCCGGTGTATTGAAAATCTTAAGGTCAGAAACTAGTTCACGAATCCAATTTAAGCATTAAACGTAGTGATAAATGAAGATCCAATAGATAATTTTCCAATCAAACATTCTAACAATGACAAATCATGAAAACCCCTAATGAGAAACCCTAAACCCAACAATAGAACTACTCACGCATATTCAAAGAACCATCACAAGACAAATCAATGAGAAACATCATGCAATTGAATAGAATATAAAAAGGGGGTTTAGAAATCTTATCCAATTCGAAGTACAGATGAGAGATCTTCTCTCTTAGATTACAAAGCTCTCCCGTGATCTAAAAAATTCAGAAAAATAGCATAATCTAACCTAATTTTGTCCTAGTTTAATAACAAAAGGTTCTCTCTTCTTTTAGGGCCCAAAAGGAAATAATTAAGACAAAAAAGAAATTTCAGATATGGAATCGAACTGGTGATCGATCGATTAGACTCGTGATCGATCGATCGTAATTCTCAGCAACTGACCGATTGATCGATCAATGTTCGATCGATCGTTGTTCTGATCGAGCAATCACAGCTCTTATCAAGCGATCATCTTCTCCTGTGTTGATTCCTTCTTCAAATCTTCATCACAAATCTCCAAAATCATTTAGAAACTTCTCCTTTCCCTCAAATGCACCCAAAAATCTAAGATACCTGAAAATAACAAAATAAAACTCCAAAAACGACAATTGTACATAATAAAAACTATAATCTCTAAGTGAAAACCGTAATAAAAACCGATAAAATGCAATATATCAGAAGGCAGAGAAACAGGAGGAATCTTGAAAGGAAAAGTGTGCGCATGAAAAATGACATTACGAGAGATTCTAATTACATGAGTTTCAAGATTCAAAACTCTATAACCTTTTAACCATGAGGGATATCTTAGGAAAACACATGGTTGAGCACGAGGAGAAAATTTACTACTATCTTTCTAACGAGTTGAAACATAACACAAACAACCAAAATTTTTAATAAAAGAGTAATCTGGTTGTTTGTGTAGGAGTAAGTTAGAATGGTAAGGGATAAAAAAAATCCTAACCTAAAATAAAGACGGGACCGAAAAGGACCCAAATCAGTTTTACAATGGCCCCGAAGGGCCATAAAAGCCAAAAGGCCTAGAAAGGTCACTAATTCTACAAAAGCCTGCAAAGGGGCAGAATCTAAAGCCCACGAAGGGGCAGCAACAACATTCTTTAAAAATCCCACAAGAGGGAGGCCACAACAAAAACGATTCTTTTTAATAGAGAATAGGGTTTGGTAACTAGATGGATTGGAGCAGGAGATCCTTGCCACTGGTTCCTTGGCCTTTTGGGTATGTGGAGCTCTTGGCAGGAGGAATCAATGGGTCATCATCAAAGGAAATAGCAAGCATGCCCTTAAGCTCAGTTTTTGCTTCCGTGATCACCTTGTAAATAACGAACTCCTCCAAGCTCTAGGTGCCCATAGCTCCATTAAGTCAGTCATGAGCCATTTCCTAGCGGCCCATGATCTTGACACCATTAACGATCATATTCATCTCCTCTGAGAAGGAGATAACATCATGCTTAAGCTTAGAAACCTCTTCCAACAGGGCAACCTTCTCCTCCTCTAACAATTTAGAAGGAGTCCTTCATATTTCTGATTAAAGATATCGAGGCCCTGTGCCACGCTATTGAGGTCCCACATAACCTTCTCTAAGCCAACAGAACCGTCTTTCTCCTGATTTAGTTAGCGGATGTATCGCTATAACATCTTCTTCTCTACCGCCATTGCCTTCGTGGCCATCCAACCCTCAGCATGATGACTAAAAAAGACCCTCTGACATAAACAAATGATTAGTCGCTCCAAACACCAAGCCTACAAAAGAAAGAAAATAGGCAGGTTTTACCTTTAACATCTCCCTCTGGAGATGGAAATAGACCCTAGTAGCATTACCATCTTGGTTGGAGACAAAAATTGAGAGGAATACGTTATCTTTTAGATGCTCCAGTCCTTCAGTGAGGTCAATAGGAGACAAAGAGGAAGACTAGGTAAAAGGCCCCTTCTACTTCTTCGCATGAGAGGAGAGGGCCTCATTTTCGACCTATGACCTCCTCTTGACTTCGGTAGATGGGGTCTCTAAGATCTCCACATCATCTGTAAAAGGTGTTAGGAGTAATTTGATCCTTGAAAATTCTCCTTGGCTTGAGTAGAGTACGACAGTTAAGCCACAAGGCAGAGGTATGCCAAGGAGCAGGAAGCCAAATGTCATAAGGATGCTGGAAGCCGGAGGCCAGCCGCCAGATGCCCAATACTTATCTTCTTCATAAAACAAAGAGATAGTCATGTATTTTTTGTAGATAATTACGGTATCTCATAATCCTAAGGGGATAAAGACTAGCTTTCATGTATAAATATCAAGCGTAGGGGTTATGGAGAATCATTAAAAAAACCCTAGGCTAAGAGGCTAATAATACTTGTTCTTTTCACCATCCTTGCTATTCGATTATTTAACACAAACAAAATACAACCTCTTTTGCTTAGAACCTTCTACCCAAAATCATTCATCTTCACGTACTCATATTGTCTCCTTTCTTCCATAGTTCCTATCAAAGAACTCCCTAAAAAGATCCTTAACAGCTGGCGCTAAAAGGAGGGGGCTCAAACTGAAAAATACGTGACGATAGCTGGAGACAACATTGACGCCAAGATCAAAACACCTGGACGAACCGATCACACCTATGAAGAGATGAGATCTCAACTGGAAACCCTGCAAACGAGACTCGAAGAGATGGAACAACTAAGGAGGGATCAGACCTTGGCTGGACCCGACGCCACAGCCGCGGAGTTGCAGGCTTTGAAACAACAGATGGAGGCCTGCGCTAAAAAGAATCAAGAGAACACACAACATCTACAAAAACTTGAATTGGAGAATGAAACTCTTAGAGAGACGAACTCGATCTTAACGACCAATCAAGCTGCATGCCAAAGATTCAAGATTCCTGTACCCTGTATGCTAACCCTGGAGACTCTCCCTGCCTATAACTCTCGAGAAAGAGGTGGTCTGATGGCAATAGGGGTGCAGGGGAATCATGATCTTTCTCAGGCACAAGGAGAGCCTATGAAGGTAGATAAACATCAAGCCGCAAACCTCACCCCACAGTCTGACAAAGCCAACTGCCTGGAGGAGATGTTCTCTAACAAATTTGAGGCTTTACAGTTAATAATTGAACGTCTTTCAGGTATCGCACCTCCCCTGAGGACATTTAAGGGGTGGTTCTGTGATGAATATGAGTTGGGTGATCCATGGCTTCATCAAGGGGACCTAAAGAGAAAGTCAAGCTAAGGGAATTAAAACAAAGCGCACTTGGGAGGCAATCCCATGAATATCTTTTTTATTATGCTTTTAGTTTTAATCTTTTATTTTGCTTGTATCTTGGTTGGCCTGAAAATATTTTTATGGGAGTTAGAATCTTGTAGCCCTTCGAGTTGAGCTTAATGATTTATGATGCTTTCTAAGTCCAATTTGCTAATGATGATTTAAATTTGATTTAGACACTTGATTAAGGACGCTTAGAGTAGTGTTTATGCATAAATTTGATTTTGTGTGGTATTATATTAATAGTGGATTGATGCATTTGATCTTAGCTTCATGATATATGGCTAGTTCCTAAGTTACTTGTTTGAATTCATGAATAATTTGAAAAAGACATAACTTAAGAAAATGTCTAGTTCAAGAATTTGAGTTTCATTGTCTTAAGAAATGGATTTGACATGATTGCTTAGGAAAGCGATTGTTGATTTAAGCTTGAGTTTGCAAGTTGTTTGAATGATTTTTGCTAAGTTGATTTGAGTAGAACTGATTGAGTATTGACTTTTGCTTGAAATAAATCTTGGTTCATACTCTCACTTAGTATTTCATTCGGATTTAATTGTGTTTTGATACTTACATTACCTAATTGTCTTGTTTAGGTACAAACTCAAATCAAAGACCAATAGGAAAAGCACATGGGAAGATACTCAAAGAGAACAAAGAAGCTTTCAAAGGCATCCTTATTCAAAAGCCGACCCCAACTCCTACGTTTCATCCACTCGACACCCATACATATGAGTGTCCAAAGGTACGCTTACAAACTATTGAGAATACCATTGCATATTTTCGTTTTGATGTGTGTTTTAAAGGGTCACTCTCACGGCTTAGGATTCACCGAGATGATGAAATTTAAGTCCCGGGGAGGGTCTTAGTACTAATTATGTTTTGAGTTGTTATGTTTTCTTTTTCTTCATGCATATTTGAGTCTTGCATTGTAAATATGCATATTTTGCAAACAAAAACTAAAAAAATTTGAATCTCTTTTTCAAATCATGGCATATAGATTGTGTATATTTGTAAATACTTATGTTGTTAAGAGCATATAGGATTGCAATTTGCATAGGGAACAATGACAAAATAGCCTTGTAGATAGTTGAGTCTTGCTTAATGATCAATGANCAATGCCCTTATTAGAAGTACAATAATGCTTAGACCACCAAGAATTCAAAGGAAAATCCATCTTTGCAATTAACCTCTTGATGTGTTAGGTGAATGTTGAAGCTAGTTATCATCTAAGGCTAATCTCAACTAAGTGAAACTTAAACTTGACTTAATAATCTTGCTTATGGGCTTAGTCATGCTTAAACGTGGATAAACACGAGACACTTGAGCTATGTTTACCTTTTTTACTATCCTTCTTAGCTCAAGTGGCTACTCTCACTCTTAGAGTAGTTACCACACCCTTATCACCCTATTAATTTGAATGTGAGGCCTCTTTCGGAAAGTGAACACATGGGCAAAAACCCGTGTGCAAAGAATTTGAATAACAAGGGAGTGCTTCCTTAGGATTAGCCTCACTTTAAGGCTAATTATAAGTATAGAGAGGTTGTTCTTTGATGTTCATTTTGGATTTTGGGTATGAGAATGCATTGGTATCTCAACCATGGGAAGTAGAGCTCTAATTTTAGATCATCCAAGTTTTGAGTTGGAGATAAGAGAAAGAGAAAATCGAAAAAGAGGAAAGAAAGAAAAGAAGAAGAAAAGGAACTAGAGATTAGAAAAGGATTAGCTCTAACCTTAGCATATAAAAGCCTAGAGAGTTGTTATGGATGATTTTGGTCGTTCTTTGTAAGCACTACGGAAGCTGGAGGTCAATGAATGTTTTTTCGTGTGTGACTTGAAGATACTCTAAGCTGAAAATCAACAATGGAGAGAAAAGGTAAGTTGTATTGATTTCTTTAGTCTAGGGTTTCGTGTTTCCACGTTTTTCCCTTAAGCTTTATAATTATACATGGAGTTCATGATTATCCCTCTAAGAATTGGATATATCATGATTATCTATAAAATACATGCATCTTTATCTACAGAATACACATCATTATCTCCTAATTTAAATGGTAAAAAAAAAGCAACAGTCGGCGATCGGCTGGCTTCCGGCTTTCGGGTATGCAGGGTCATCTGACTTCCTGCTTCCAACTATGCAACATTGTCTAGCTTCCTACTTCTAGGCATTCCCCTACTTTGAGGTCTTACTTTTGTACTCCGTCTAAGCCTGGGGAAATTCCCATGGCCTAAATTACTCCCAACAGTTTGCCCCTTATTGCGCAGGTTCGATCCAAAGCTGTGGAATAACATGTCTTCCATGTGGCTTAGGCAAGAAGCCATTAGTTGCTCGGCCTTTTTAGCCGTGTCTAGTGCCGCCTCTAATTTCTATAAGCGTCTGCTTGCTTTTAGTTTGAATTCCATCAGATAATGGGCGCCATTGCAGCGGGAGGTTGCGTCTGGCTCTTAACGTCTTGCCTCAGGGCTTTGAATTTCAAATTTCATGAGTCGTTAGTACCTTCAAGGATTGTTGTTTTTGTTGAAAAATCCCAGCCACTGACTTTGTCAAGATCGGAGAAAGAGATTATAGCCGTTTATGTTGATCTGCAAAGATTTGAGAAGAAACAATATAACCATTACTTTCGCGAGATGTGCGCCAATGATTGGATGTGTGCGGCTGATTTCGATTTCTTCTCTTTCCTTTAAGGCTTTTCTTTCTTTTCTCTCTTGCATTTTAACTTCATCTTCTTCCTTTTTTTTTTGCTAAAGTCTTTGCTTCCAGAATCCTTACTGAGCTTTCCATTCGCGATTTAAGGTTAGATCTTCTTCTTCCTTCTTCTTTTCGTTCTTTTAGGGTTTCGAATCAGCCTTAGCTTTTAAGCTTTCTTGCCCCAATCGAACTTTAGATCTAAGATCAAAATCCTTTTGAGCCCAAAGATGACTAGCTCTGGTGATGAGTTTTCTATGGTAGCTTCATCTTCTGTTGAGTGCTCGCTTTCGAAAGAGGCACTTGATTAGGACTAGTCCCTCTATCGAGGCCAAGAGATCCTTGAAGCTAATCCTTGGCCCTTGCGATCCGCTGTGGGTCTAGAGCTTCTGAAGGTCAACCCTTTTTCCAACGTAAGCTCTCAGATCCTAGATGATTGGCGGCAGCAGTATTCCATTGGAGAAAATTTCCATTTGAGAGTGCCTGGAAAGGACGAGAGGGCTTCTGAATGCCTAGGAGACAAGATAGACATGTATGAAGGCTATTTCGAGGCTGGAGTCAGGGGTACGATACCGACCCTGGTGAGGAAAGTCTCGGAACACTTCAACATTTGTCTTTCCCATCTAAACCCATCTTCTTGGAGGATCCTTACCGTCTTCCAAGTGCTTAACGAGTTCCATGGGCTGGACCTTGGCATTAACGAGCTTCTCCTTTGGTGTTTGAGCTGGAAAAGGAGGCGGCTTCCGCCCTCGAGGCGGCTTTCACCAAGCATTGGGATCAAAAGTTTGTTTTTATGAGAGTCAGGACGTCTCCTGGATTCTCTACTCTTTGGAAATTCACTGGTAGGTTATGACTCTTTTATTTTTACTCCTTCTAGCTTTGTCACTAACCTTCTTGGTCTTTCGTTTTTTTGTAGAAGTGTCTACGGAGAAATCGGAGGAAGGCAAGGAGAAAGCTTTAGAGATCTCTGCTGAAGAAAGGAGCATCCCGTTTTTGCTAAGTGAGGAAGCGTTGAACCAAAGTAGTATCAGAGGTTTGTCTCTTTCTTCTTTTACTGTTGTTTTCTATCCGCCTTTTGACTAACTTCTTGGTTGACCTTTTACCATTTTGCAGGGAATATGTCAGGATCTGGGTCTAAGGCGTTGGAGGACTTTAAAAAGGCTCAAGCAGCGAGTAAGGAAAAGTTGGCGTATGGGAGCAAGGTTCTGGAGGTGGTGGAGATCTCAGAGTCTCCCTATGTTGGGTCCAAGAGGAAGGGGACCCAGAAGGCCACTGCCTCCAGCAAAAAGCAGAAGGGTCTTCCTTCCAAGAAGTCCTCCTCCTCTATCCGCGATCTCGATGGTGTCTCGGAGCACTTACAGAGCTTCGTCTTCCCTGCACTTCCTTCTAGTCCTCCTAGCTCTGATAATCTGGGCATCTTCGACCGTGTCCAAAAGGGAATGATCAAGGTAACTGGTCTGCCTTTGGCTTTTAGCTGACATTTGACTGTTTCCTTTTATTCTGGCTAACCTTCCTCCTGTTTGTTGTTCAGCTAGCTGCATCGCTCTTCCATGCCAAGGATCTGACCGCCACTAAGGTAATCTCTGTAGGGAAGGCCTAGGTGGAGGACTACCTCGCCAAGCTGAAGGTAGAGAAGGACAAGTCTTCTGGCTTGGAGAAGGAGTTGAGGGAGATGAAAGAATTTCTCCGAGGGCTGGAATCAGAGAAGGAGAAGGCGGCAAAGAAGGTCCTCACCCTGACTGAGCAGAAGGCGAAGCTGGAAGAAGAGATTCGCACCCTGGATGCCAGGGTGACCACCTTCACGGAGGAGATGCCCATGGCTGTCGGCGGCGCGAGGATCATGGGCCGTTGGGAGATGGTCCGGGACAACCTCAAGGGTGAGGCCAAGTCTTGGAACTTTCAGGAGGAATTTGGGAACTATAAGATGATGAAGATTGCGAAGGCGGAAGAGAATGGCCTCGAAGCTCGCACCTTTGAGGATGAACTGGAGATTCCTCCTGCCCTGGCTTCTACACCCCTAACGGACTCTGCGCCAAATTTAGAGAAGTCTGCCTCTCCTTATCCTCCAGCAGCCTAGCCTCCAGACCCAGAATCAAGAATTAAGATGCTCTCCCCTTGTAGGATTTATTATCCTTTCTTTTTTTTTTGTTGAAGATGATCTGCCCCTGCGTGGGCTTACTTTTGCCCCTTATGGGCTTTGTAATGACCTTTCATGGCCTTTGCGGCCTTAACTCTTTGGTTGCCTTCTAGGCCTTCTTTCTGTTTGCCCTTCGGGGCTCAAAACTCGTATTTCGGCCCTTTGTGGCCTTATATGAATATTTTTATAGTTCTCTAGTGTCTTCTTGCCTTAATAGATTCTTGACTTAGATTTACATATGACATTCATGGCCCATGCTCTGGCAAGTTTTTTTTACCATTAGCACATTGACCGGCTGGCTTCTGGCTATAAGGCTCTGGCCTTTGCGTCTCGATCGTCTTGACCTCCGACTTTTTAGCCTCTGGTCTCTTATCAATATTCCAGTTGTTTTACTTCTGGCATATTGGCCTCTAGTCTTTTATTGATACTTTGGCTGTTTGACTTCTGGCTTATTGGCCTCTAGTCTTTGTCGTGTCTTGCGAGTGTTCTTGAGTTCCAAGTTGGGATAATCTCATTATCTCTCTTTTTTTAGGGAGTTCTGCTTCTTGTCCTTAGACAATTCTTAGGTTCCCAAGACGAGTTTTTGGCCTCTTGATACCCGGAGGTATCTTCTGGCTTTTTGGCATTCTGCTACCCGGAGGTAACCACTAGCTTGAGTTTTTTGGCTCTTGATACCCAGAGGCATCTTTTGGCTTTTTGGCATTCTGCTACCCGGAGGTAACCACTAGCTTGTGCTTTTGGGCCTCTTGATTCCCGGAGGTATCTTCTGGCTTGTTGGTATTCTGTTACCCGGAGGTAACTACTAGCTTGTTGGCATTCAGCTATCCGGAAATAGTTGTTTTGCTTTGCTACATTCTGCTTCCTGTAGTGAAGCCACTATCAGTCTTATTGGTTTTGCTGGTATGGACCTCCCCCGCAAAGGGATCCAAGTGCCTGACTTTTCTTATACTTCCCACGTCTGGGTAAGTAGGTATGGGTGATGCTCATGTGCTCAGGTCACATAGCTTTTGTTTTTACTGTGACCTGGTAAGCAAGGTTAAGCTGTTTTTTCTTTCTGCTCAGCACTCTGCTTTTTGATTAGCCACTCTCTGTTAAGCAGAAAAAGCAATTTTTGTCTCTTGCTATCTTTCGGGTATTTTCCCTTGTTCAAGCAGAGTTTTGTTTTGGAAGGCATGTTGCTTGTATTACTCATTTATTGAGGAGTAGTCATTCAACTTATTTACCCCTTTCTTTTAACTGAATTTTCCCATGAGAAAGTAGTTGCTCTATTGATTGGTATCCGTCCTTAGACGTATCATGATTACTAAAAAAAGATGTAAAAGAAATGAAAAAATCCAAAGCAAAAAAACGTATCTTGGGTAGGGTCGTCAGGGTCAGGGGGCATTCTTTTAGAAGAAGTAAGACTTTAGGTGTAATGCGTTCCAGATATTTGGCTGTACTTTTCCGTACCTGTCTTATAACATGTATGCCCATGCTCCTTTGACTTCCACTATTTGGTACGGTCCTTCCCAGCCAGGCGCCAA
>OVAN01012750.1:0-13436 GCA_900406275.1 Anastatica hierochuntica | reverse complement strand
GATGAGTGGGACGAGTGAGGCGTAACACCTCCACCAGGACTCGCATCACCGTCGCCGCTGGGAGACGCACCACCACCGATGTGAGAGGAAGCAGGCGTAGTAGGAGACGAAGCAGGCCCGACGGGAGACGATGCAGGCATGACCGGAGTAGATGTAGGATGGACAGGAGACGAAGGAGCGGCGTTCTGCGACGAAGCAGCCGCGACCAGAACGGAGGCTGATTTTGTGGCGGCGACTAAATTTGCGGCGGCAGTCGTTCTCCCTCCTCCGCCAGACTTTCCACTGCGTCCTCTACTCTGCTTAGGCATTAGAGATGGAGAATCGAGAAGGTGAAGAAGACAGAGATTAAGTTGAGAGATTATGTTGAGAGATTAAGTTTAGTAACCCTAATTTCCTTTTCAATCTCTAAAAAAGAAAGAGATTGAGTTTAGAAGGAGAAGAGGTTTCGAGAAACCTTTGGTTTTACTAAGTCTGTGATTTTCCCTCATAAAATTTAGGTTAAGTCTGTGAAATTTTAGCGAAGAGGAAAGTTAAGCGCCTAAAACTAAGCAAATAGAAATATAAAGTCACAAAATAGTAGCAAATTTGCGACTATTTAGTTACTAAAACAATTATTTATAACAAAATCTCATTCCCTAAACCCTGTAAATCACACATAATTATATCTATGTATTTACATATAAGTTTTTGTTACTTTTAATGCATATGTTTATGATGAATATAAGAAATTCAATTCATTCAATTTGTGCTTTTGATCTCTTCAAGAACAACCAAAATCTTTCTTTAAAAAACAAACAAACACATTATATACTAAGTACTCATGCATTAGGTACTCATATTTTTTATAGTTTAATATGTAAGAGGTAATTTATGAATTTATTGTTTGCATTAGGTAGGATATATGTAAAAACACATCATTTTGATTAGAATATTATTTTATCAAGCATATTTTGAGAATAAATGTAGTATATAGTCATTATAGAGTGGCAAACAAGTCACATATTAGTAATGTAGTCACAAAAGAGTCGGAATTTTGCGACCAATTTGCGACTCAGACTAAATCTGGAAAATAATAAAATATTCGAACCCCTAAACCCTATCTGCGTATGACTAAGAAGTGGTAAAACGGTAATTAACTAACTTAATAGTCGCTAAATAGTCGCAAATTTACTACTATTTTGCGACGTTAACTGTTTCTGAAAAATGATAAAAAAAACTCAAATCCATAAGTTAAAAGTAACTATGGATATTTACATAGTTACATTTATCCATTGTGTGTTCAAGTCTTGAGCAATAAGAGCATTTTGTCTTGTGATAACTTCCATGTGATAGCAAGATCTGATTCTGTTCATTTATACAAACCTCTTGAACTTGGAATGCCACTGGATTATTACTCATCCTTTGGTTTGATCCTACTATCCTTTGGCTCTTATCCTGATCCAAAATGGTGTAAATTTCTGACTGACTTGGTCTAGGCTTCATATTCAAAATCTGACCTCGAATATTTGTGAAATTATCATTAAGTCCCATAAGGAACTGAATGATGCTGCTTGTTTCTGCTTTACCCAAAAATTATTTCACATGATCACAGTTGCATCTCTTAGCATTAACAATCTTTGTATTCGATAACTGCTCCCACAATGTCTTCTTCTTTGTGAAGTAAGTAGACAAATCCATAGGACCTTGCTCTAAAGAAGCAATAACTTGTTCTAATTGATACTTTTGAGGTAGATTGTTCACCTTGAATCTCGTATGTAGATCATTCCACATCTCAACAAGATCATCATAATAAAGAATACTCTCATATATCTCCTTGTTTAAGACATTCAGCAACCATGCCTTAACCATACTGTTACA
The DNA here is from genome assembly GCA_900406275.1 of Anastatica hierochuntica. NCBI lineage: Eukaryota > Viridiplantae > Streptophyta > Magnoliopsida > Brassicales > Brassicaceae > Anastatica > Anastatica hierochuntica. The sequence goes on along the minus strand of OVAN01012750.1, from coordinate 11,579 downwards.
CCTACTCGAGATCTTAAACAACGGATCATAAACAATTGGTCTAGGTAGAGAGCCATCAACAAAACCTATCTTGTTCTTAGCATCTAAACTCATCTTCATGGCAATATACCACCATTACAGTTAGATCCATCTAGTATCTGATTCACAATGCCTAAAACAGGGTGATCTGCTGAATGTAAGTAAAAAGGAATATGCATATTGTCTATCGATTGCATACCAGAATGAGACAATACAGATCTGTTGTGATTTCCTCCGATAGATTTAGATCGACTCATGATGAAGTCTGCTTCATTGTCATCAGAAAAATCTCCACGATTCTTCATCGCTAACCTCTCTGGATCTACTATAACACTTCGATTCCTTATCTTCCTTGCTTGTTTCACCATTATCAACACTCGAATCAAGAGAAAACCAGCTCGATTTCTCGAAAACTTGTTGATAGCAACTTTGAGCTCTGAAACTTCAACCGATCACAGATCTGAATCCTTTGTGTGACTTAATCGGATGAAAAACTAGAAGAAATTGATGAAAAACGAAGAAAAATCAGAGTAAAACGAGTTTAGATTGCTCTGATACCATAACAGAAAGAATGAATTAATGAGAAAATGTGTAAACTAGTTTCTTTGTTTCATCTTTCGTAATATAAAAAGTTAGTTACATCTTTGATTATATATAATCCTAAACCAAGTAAACCAAGTCTTAACTTATATTCACAATTGGACTGATATTAAACCGGACATAACTCAATTCTAGACTAATATATACATGTATATCTTATCGGTCACATCATTAACAACATGTTTTCGCATAAGGTGTTAAAGAGAAGTAGTAAAAGGATAACGCAATTGTTAGATTACATTGCTTATCCCAAGTTTGGATATAATAATCGTGTGGATATATATCCTGCCCTTCAGACTACTTGTATGTAAAAAGGATCTAACTCTCACTTTAATCTTTGATTCCATTCTGAATTTGGGTAGTGATATCATGTCTTACTATATTTTATATCTGATGAAGGCTGAAGCTTTAAAAATATATTGAAGTCATGATGTCAACGAGTCTCGTTCCAGTATCATGTCCCTCCACGTATAGCCTTGCCATAACATGCATATCCTCAATCAGGCCCGCCCCGTGGAAAGAAGCTATAGAAGCTCCAATTTCCGGCCTTAATGAAAATAAAAAAATCGGCTAAGTTTTAATGAGTGTTTCTTTACACTAGTTGGTTAAAGTGTCATATGTATATTAGTTTGTGGTGCTTGGTTTGAGTAGTACCCCCTTCTCCTTAATTTTTGATTTTTTTAACTTTATCGGCCCAAAATTTTATTTGGCTTTTAGCCCCCAATTATTTCGGACGGGGCCTGTCCTCAATGCCTTAGTATACTAACATGAAGGATTAAAGATGTGTGTAAATAGGTTTAGTTATATTTTTACTCCATATATGTCTATGACTTGGGACACTTTAGTCATCAAACAAATGACATGCTCACATACAAGATTTAACCGTAAACTGATAGGGTTAGCTAAAAACCTCATTTATAGCCTTAAGCTGCTCCATCAAAAAGATATAACGTTTCTCGCCATTAAATTCCCATAGCTATTGCTATGGATTCCTGAAAATGAATAAAGAGATGAAGATTCATTTTAGACGAAAATCAGTCGGAAAGATGCAGGAAAGTGAAGCCATGAAGTACTTGAATTGATTAATTTTCATTTTTGCACCAATTCCAAGTTTCCAACCTCAAGTTGGAACACTGATGAACCTGGATTGAAAGAAACCAATTTGAGAAGCTTACTAAGAACGAAATATCTTACTGCAGGATAGAAAAAGTCTATAGTATCTATTGGGAGATCAGGAGATCGACCAAGATGAAGATCAAAATATAGAAATATTTAGGAAATATGTTAATATCTTAGAATATGAAATTTACCATTATGTAAAAAGATATTATTCACATTTATGTTTATCTCAGACTAAGAAATTAGGTTTAGTAGTTTGTTTATATAAACGAATGTAACTTGTACAATTATTCTTGTGAGAGTCTAATATAATTTTTCCAAAACACTTTTGTCCTTTTCTCACATCAAATTGATCATGGTATCAGAGCATTGATCTAACTCCTCTGGGTTAAAGTTTTTGCATCTGTGATTATGAAAAAAAACTCTTATATGATTTTCTATTTATTCTTTATCTTCTTTTTCTTGACCTATATCTCCATCTTTTCTTCTTTTATGATGGAGAATTCTTTTATTTATGTTTTAAAATAAAAAAGGCCCATCTCTGTGTGTTTGATTCTTTTACGTGATTGCTTTTATGTTTCTCTTTCAATTTTGTTTGGTTTATTTTTATTTACTTAAAAAAACAGAAAAATAAAAGAAAAAGTGAAGACAGTCGATGGTGTGATAACGATGTGATTATGGATGAATCTACCGCTGGTTTGTTCTAATTAATTGATTGGGAATTTTATTTCCTTTGCTTGTAAAATTGTGTTTTTGTTGACACATATTTACAAGATTTGGTTTTTGTGTGACTATATATCAACTACGAATTCGATGGTAGTCGCAAAAATTTAAAGTAATGACTCGACCAGATACGATGCTGATCAGGTGATGACGAGTTTTGATCCAATAAATATATACGAAAATCCAACGGTGACGATGAAGATTATGAAGATACAAAAATACACGATGTGTATTTTCATTGACCCTCCGACCGGGTATAAACGTCGTTATTGATCCAACAGCCAGATGTTACAGCCGATTTGACCCTGACGAGGTATAAACGTCATGATGACCCGACGGCCGGGTTTAACGCTGATTTTGAAGATTCGTCCTATCTCATACGTGTTTCCACATATGAGCTTGTGAGAGGGTATTGGGAGATCAGGATATCGACCAAGATGAAGATCAAGATATAAAAATATTTAGGAAATATGTTAATATCTTAGAATAGGAAATTTACCATTATGGCCAGTAGTGCATCGCAGTAGCGATCATGTTGCCTTGTGCACGATCCGAGAAGCCTTTCCTAGTCTCATCTCGATGTTCATTGCTATACCATCATTTGCTCTCTTATACTCAATGGGCAAAGAAGTTGGTAAGGAGCCCACCTCCTGGTTATCATCGTCCTTTTCCCAGTTTGCGCCAGGAGCCTCCATCTCAACTGACAACATAGTGCCAGGAGTTCGAATCCCTCCCCACCCACAAGGGCTGTTCGACGGAAGCTACGAGCTGAGGCTCCCGAAGAGGGAAGCCCAACGAATGTCAGATGCAAAGTTCCGCACCTCATTAAGATCATATTGGCATACTCTCCCAAAAAAAGAGCAAACCCCATTGAAGTCTCACTATGGTACCCAAAAACTTTCTATGCCCACAGTTCATCCTATTGGCTCGACTTTTATGAACAAAGTATCTTTCAGAGTCTTACTCCATTCCTTTTTTCTAGGAAAAAAGAGGAGAACAATAGCTAAAAAGATATTATTAACATTTATGTTTATCTCAGATTAAGAAATTAGGTTTAGTAGTTTCTTTATATAAACAAATATAACTTGTACAATTATTCTTATGAGAGTCGAATATAATTCTTCCCAAACACTTTTGTCCTTTGTTCTCATCAAATTTATCAGTATATAATTCATGAACTTCATCTAACTGCTTTTGAAGCACTTCTATAGACTTTCTTGGGTTTAAGTTACTCTTTCCATTATGCTAAACTATTTCTACAATGCTTAAGGGTTCTGCATATTTGCTCTGGTCTATGCATCTCTAACAACCCTTGTAGCCTTCTCATTTTCTCTCCATTTATTATCATATTTAAAGAACTTCTTAACTTGTATTCACCGTTTCACCTGTATGGAGTAGCAAAGGCATGTGATCCAAGGCTCCCCAACCAAGTAGTTGCACATAAGCTTTTGGTAAGGACTCTATCCATTCGATATTGGCTAGTGCTCTGTCTATCTTTGTCTTCACAATATGTTTCCATCTCTTCCCAATCCAAGTGTATTTAACCCCATGTGATACTAAATCTTGAAGTCCCAGTTTGTTGAGGAGCTTTCTGAAGACCATATAAGTTAGTTCATAATGTTTTCGTCCACCCTACTTTTTTGCATTATCAATAATGTCATTAAAATCTCCTAGACAGAGTCTAGATTTATTATCATAAATCACATTCTCTTCCCTTTTCATCATTTGATTCCATTGTTGGTTTCTATATTGTTTGATGGGATGATCGTACACATAGGTCAAATATAACAATACACCATTGTCTTTCATTAGCAAGTTTGTATTATACATTGAACGAGTAGAGCTAAAAGTAAGTCTAACCTCCTTGTCCTAAAAAATGTCCAACTACTATTCAGGCCATTAGGAGAATGCAAAAAAGAGTTTTGATACCTTAACTTAGCAGCTAAATCCTTAACATGCTTAGTTTTATTTTTAGTTTCTACCAGGAGCATCACATCATGCTTATACTTTTCCTGATGTTATCCAAAAAACTTTCTGTACTCTTAAGCCCCTGACAGTTCCAGTGCATTATCTTCATGGTGCCAAGGGTGGTTTTGGGGTTGCCACCCTCCCCTCTGCTTGGTTTATTGCTTGAATGACTTGATTTTGATCATGTGCTACTTTTGCTTCCTCTATTCTTGGTTTGTTGCTAGGTAGATAGTTTTCTCCTTCAAAAGAACCTTGCAGCTTTTATCTACTAGTTACAGCATGATCCTCCATCAAATGATCAAAGCTTTCCTCTTGATTCTCTGAAGAGCTGTTGAAGTGGAACCTACTTCTTTAATAGTGATAGAGAAGGTTACAAGGGGTTCTGGGTGTGATTTAGACATATATGTTTTATCCCCTTGTGATTGAACCCTATCCATAGTATCATCAAAGGTATTCTCTCCCATTGTGTCATATTGAGACTCCAATCTTTGAAGATCCTCTTGTTGATCCCTTCTTAGACCCTCAATTTCATAAATTGGATCTTCAGCTTGTGGATTGAGTGGCAGCATTGGGAGACTTGGTAGGTTTGGTCCCTCTTGACATCGATGCAATTCATGAGCAAGAGAGCCACAACTAAAACATAATTTCCTTAGCTTATCATATATGAATCTAACCATCATCGATGACTTGTCTCTTTCTAACTCAATACTTCTAACAAAAGTAACTTTCGGTGAGGCTTCCATCTTCACTCTGACCCTTATCTCACTCGATGACCCTCCTAATGGTTCTTGTACCCAGACATCTCTCACATCCCCTATCAGATTTCCTATCTCCTCTATTGACTGTGGATCTTGAGAATTGTTTAGGACATTAAGAATTTGAACCTAGAAAGTTACTGTCTTAAGGAAATCAAATTGGTTTATGCGATTCCGACGATCCGTTACCACTATCCAATCTCGGAATGTCCAGGGGCCATTATCCGACAGCGATAGCAGATGATGCTCCTCTCAGAAGAAGAATTGAACAAATACATCATCATTCACTCTACCCAAGACTCACCCTTCCATTTTACAGGCCTTAGGTAATGTAACTTTGAGTACCGATGGCTTATGGTGTTGTGGGTTGAGAACCCCAGTTATTAAGCTCAGTCGATTGCCCTCATCTTTTTACAGTGAGCTTTTGAAGAGAGACGAAATTTACTCTTTTCCGGGCCAAAATTAAGTTGCTCTAGCGCCTTACATAATTCTCGATCAACAATTTCTTTATAGATTCTTGAAATTAAGAAGGTAGGAACTTTGATTTTGTTGCGATTGAGAGGAAAAACACTTGCATTCAACGGATTTTGATTCACAGTTTCGCGAAAGGAAACCCTAGTGATATAGTAATACGATTGAAACAGAGGAAGACACGTGGCATAAAGAGATTGGTGTGTGTGTTGATCGTTAGAAGGAATTTTGTTAAGTTGGAACGGCGTCGTTTGGGAAGTGAGAGGCACGTGTCGAGCTGTTAGTGGCGGAAGAAGGAGTTTGTTAGAGTTTGTTAGATGAGAGTTTTAAACTCTGTTTTTGAAAATGGCAGATTGTAACTTTGATCATTTTGTGAATTGTTCTCTTTGATTCATCTCTCTCTTCTCTGTAAACGGTAATTCTCAATGATATTTTGAGTGATTTCTCTTCTAAACTCATTGATTCATTGAATTGGATATAGTTTTATGAGCTTTTATCCAAAGTTTTCTCTAAGAATTTGATAAACTTGTGCATCGTTAACATTGGTATCAGAGCTAAACGAACCTTGGCGATCGGAAAAAATGGCGGAAACAAGGTCACATGCATTGATAAAAGAAACAACGGTGAGAGAAGTGGAAGAATCGTTACGATCACGACTGGATCGTATCGATGAAAGAACACAAAACTTAATCACGGCGATGTCAGATCAACAATCGGAGGTCAATAAGAACATTGCCGACATGTTAGAGCATCTCCGGTTAATCGCGAATCAAAGTCAAACTGGAAATGTTCAATGGAACATCCACTAGTGAACCGCATCATCGCTGTTCTCCTCCGGAAGTGTCGGCGACACCGAAGCTTAATCGGGAAGGCTACCGAGAACATTCACAAGGTAATCATTCTAATTACGCGGGAATGACTCGGCTAGCTAAGATTGACTTCCCTAGATTCAATGGAGATAGAGTTAAAGAATGGTTGTTCAAAGCAGAACAATTCTTTACTATAGATCATACTCCAGAATCCATGAAAGTTAGTATTGCTTCTATACACTTTGATGGTGATGCAACTATATGGCATCAATCGATAGTACAATCTGATAGTGATATCAGAATGTTATATGAATGGAGGCAGTACAAAATCATATTGAAAGAAAGGTTTGAAGAAGTTTTGGATGATCCTATGGCTGAGTTGAAACTGCTTCAAGAGACAGAAAGTATTGTTGAGTATAATGCTAAATTTGAAGCTATCAGAACTAGAGTTCAGCTACCTGGAGATTATCTTGTTAGTGTGTATCTAGCAGGCTTAAGAAATGAAACGCAAATGCATATAAGGATGTTCAGACCTCAGACTGTGAGACAATGTTTTATGCTTGGGAGACTTTATGAAAAAGCTCATCCGAAGAAGGCTAACTTCAGTTCTTGATCTAATACCAAAATTGGAGGTAGTATGGGGATGAATAGAGGTCTTAACTCTTACACCAAAAGCTCAGAAAACAAGAAGATGGAAGGAGTTTCTGCAGATAAAGGTATTCTTTCTAATGTTCCACTAAAGAAATTTCTGTCTCAACAAGAAATGAGTGATAGAAGAGCTAAAGGGCTATGCTATTTCTGTGATGAGAAGTTTACCCCTGAACATTACTTAAAACATAAAAAAACTCAATTGTTTGCCATGGAATTGGAGGAAATGGAAGACACAGAAGTTCAAAGGGATGTTTAGGGAGAAGAAGAATATGAAAGAAATGAAGCAGATATAGCTTTAATATCTGTCAATGCTCTGAATGGTATCTCTAATTACAATACACTCAGAGTCAAGGGAATTCATGAGAAGAAAGTAATGTTCATTCTCATAGATTCTGGTTCTACTCATAAGTTCATGAGTATACAAACAGCTGAGAAATTGGGATGCCAATTCAATCAAATGGGTACAACTAGAGTATCAGTGGCTGGTGGAGGAAAAATTGGAGTAAGAGGCAGAATATCAAACTTCAAATGGAATTTTCATGATACAGTCTTCCAAGCTGATTTCATGATCATTCCCTTGGCCAATTGTGATATGGTCTTAAGAATACAATGGCTTGAGACTCTTGGTCCTATCACTTGTGATTTCAAGAAGATGTTTATGAAGTTCAAGGTGAATGAGAAGACAGTGCTATTACATGGTATTAAATCGGGATCAGTGAAAGAGTTGAAAGCTGCTAAGATGAACAAACTACAAAAAGAAGACATACAATTGTCTATGATTTACATTCAAGATACTGAATGATAAGGAGAAGAAGTCAGACATCTATGGCCATTGAATGTGTCTCATCAGGATCAAACTAAGTGTTTAAGGCTGCAAGAACTTTTGGAGAAATATGAAGATATTTTCAGAGAACGAGAAGGTCTCCCACCTTTTAGAGCTGATCATAATCACAAGATTCAACTATTAGAAGGTTCTAATCCAATCAATATGAGACCTTACAAATATTCAGTACAACAAAAGGATGAGATAGAAAAACAAGTAAAAGCTTTACTTGAAGTGGGAACGGTTCAAATCAGCTCTAGTCCTTATGGTTCTCCTGTGGTATTGGTCAAAAAGAAAGATGGAAGTTGGAGGTTGTGTGTAGACTTCCGAGGGCTCAATGCAATAACAGTAAAAGATAGATTCCCTATACCAATGATTGAAGATCTTATGGATGAGTTGGGAGGTTCACAAATCTACTCAAAAATTGATCTAAGATCGGGTTATCATCAAGTGAGAATGCATCCTGATGACATTCATAAGACAACCTTCAAAACACATAGTGGACATTATGAGTATGAGGTTATGCCCTTTGGCTTAACCAATGCTCCAACCACTTTTCAAGGCCTAATGAATTCAGTATTTCAAGAGGTCCTAAGGAAGTTTGTGCTAATATTCTTTGATGATATTCTCATATACAGTGATTCTATGGAGATGCATTTGAAGCATTTGGAAGTGATCTTTGAATTAATGAGAAGAAACAACCTATTTGCAAAGATGAGCAAGTATGATTTTGGTACAAAGAGAGTGGAATATCTAGACCATTTCATTACAGCTGAGGTTGTTTCTACATATCCTAACAAAATTCAAGCTGTTATGGATTGGCCTACTCCTACAAATGTGAAGCAATTAAGAGGATTTCTGGGATTAGCTGGTTACTACAGAAGGTTCATCAAGAATTTTGGATCTATTGCAAGACCATTGACAGATTTGACAAAGAAGGAGGCTTTTTTGTGGTCTGAAGAAGCTACAAATGCCTTTCAAGAATTGAAAGAAACACTGTGTAGTGCACCTGTTCTTGCTCTACCAAGATTTGTTAGGCCATTTGTGGTGGAAACAGATGCTTGTACTCAAGGTATAGGAGCCATGCTTATGCAAGATGGACATCCTATATCCTTTCTAAGTAGACATCTGAAAGGGAAGCAACTTAATCTTTCAATATACGAAAAGGAATTGCTGGCTGTGGTCTTTGCATTTCAGAAGTGGAGACACTATCTACTCCAGGGTCACTTTGTTATCAAGACAGATCAAAGAAGCTTGAAGTATCTGTTGGAACAGAGATTAAATACACCGATCCAGCAACAATGGTTACCAAAACTCCTTGAATTTGATTATGAAATTCAATACAGACAAGGCAAGGAAAATTTGGTGGCTGATGCTTTGTCCAGAGTAGAAGGATCATAAGTTTTACACATGGCAATGACTGTATTGGAATGTGATCTTATTAAAAGTATACAAGAAGCTTATGATTCTGATGCTCAGCTTAAAGATATCATCCAACTGCTGAAAGATAAGCCAGGGAGTAAAAAATTTTTCAGTCTGGATCGAGGCATTCTTAGAAGAAAAAGCAAGATTGTGGTTCCTTCTGTTCCAACTATTAAAGGGAAGATTTTAGAATGGTTACACAGCTCAAGTGTTGGTGGCCACTCAGGAAGAGATGCAACAACACGGAGAACTAAAGCACTGTTTTACTGGAAAGGTATGAGTAAAGATATACAAGAATACATCAGGAGATGTTCTGTGTGTAAAAGATGCAAGTATGACATAGCTGCTTATCCTGGTCTTTTGTAACCTCTGCCTATTCCTGATACCATTTGGTCTGATATCTCAATGGATTTCATTGAATGATTGCCTCTTTCTCTTGGTAAGTCTGTTATATTGGTGGTAGTAGATAGACTTACAAAGGCTGCTCATTTCATGGCACTAGCCCATCCATATACTGCTTCTTCTGTGGCTCAAGTCTATCTGGATAATGTGTATAAGCTTCATGGGTTTCCTGCATCAATTGTGAGTGACAGGGATGTGGTTTTCTTAAGTGATTTCTGGAAAGATTTGTTTCAACTGCAGGGAACTTCTCTGAATTATTTTACTCCCTATCACCCTCAAAGTGATGGACAAACTGAAGTTGTCAACAGATGTTTGGAAACATATCTCAGGTGTATGTGTAATGATAAGCTTCAGCTATGGAGTAAATGGTTGGCTTTGGCAGAATTCTGGTATAACACTACATTTCATTCTTCTACTCAAATCACACCTTTTGAAGCTGTGTATGGTCAACCACCACCTCTTCATTTACCTTATTTACCGGGTGAATCTAAAGTGGTTGTGGTGGCCAGATCATCAAAAGAGAGGGAAGATATGATTTTGCTGCTCAAGTTTCATTTGATGAGAGCACAACATCGTATGAAGCAAATAGCTGATGGTCACAGAACAGATAGAAGTTTCAACATTGGAGATTACGTTTATGTGAAATTGCAACCTTATAGACAAGGTTCTTTGGTGTTAAGAACGAATCAGAAGTTGGCACCAAAGTACTATGGACCTTATAAGGTTCTAGATACATGTGGTAAGGTTGCCTACAAGCTGGATTTGCCTGCTTATACAAGAATACATCCTGTATTCCATGTATCTCAGTTGAAATTGGTCATTGGAAACGTACCAACATCTAGAGACTTTCCTGTTGTATTATCTGAAGCTCTGGTCAAGCAACCTTTCAGGATTTTGGACAGACGAATGGTACAAAGATAGGGCAAGGCAGCTACAAAAGTGTTGGTACAATGGGTTAATGAGGATGAGACTGAAGCAACTTGGGAGTTTCTTCCTGAATTGATGCAGAAGTATCCTTCTTTTGCACCTTGAGGACAAGGTTGCTCAAGAGAGGGGAGATTTGATATAGTAATACGATTGAAACAGAGGAAGACACGTGGCATAAAGAGATTGGTGTGTGTGTTGATCGTTAGAAGGAAGTTTGTTAAGTTGGAACGACGTCGTTTGGGAAGTGAGAGGCACGTGTCGAGCTGTTAGTGGCAGAAGAAGGAGTTTGTTAGATGAGAGTTTCACTACAAGAAAACACGCGAATTTGCGATGAAAAATTGCGAAGAAATTTTATGGTCGCAAATTTGCGACGAAATTGCGACCAAATCGCTATGGAAAAAAACTTGGTCGCAAATTCGTCGCAAATTTTCGAATAAAGATAAGTCATAGCAGTGTCATCGCATATTTGCGACGAAATTGCTAGAAACAGTCTTCAGTCGCAAATTTGCGAGGGAATTGCTACGATATAGCGAATGACTGTTGTTTCGTCGCAATTTCGTCGCAAATTTTGCGAGGAAGTAGCGTCAACAACGGAAAATTAGGTAGATATTGCGAGGAACAGTTTTTAGTCGCAAATTTGCGACGAATTTGCTATTGTGAAGCGACTTATTGTAGTTTCATCGCAATTTCTTAGCAGTTTTTGCGAGGAAATTGCGATCAAACGGAAAAAATCGGTTGACATGATTTTCTGGTGTGAAAAAACTTTTGCTAAGGCNTGGTCGCAATTCAGTCGCAAAATTTTTCTATATATACAACACCACACTCAACCATTTCACTCATAAGCATAAAAGAAAAAAAATAAGAAAAATCAGAAAAAATGTCGAGTTGGGA